>CAMOHE010047741.1:0-13301 GCA_946598075.1 Artocarpus hirsutus
TATCCATTAATTCAAATAAATGAAAAGTCAAATGTTTTATTACCAAAATTAAAGAAATCAATCCATAAATATGTTATTTAATCAGAATAAAACGTCCATAATTAAATTCCATCTTATCACAATTTTGTAAAAATTTCTGCTGACTACTTGTCAGCTGTCATCGGCCTGCCGATCTCAGGAGTTCGGCCTGTCGATCTCAGAAGTCCGGCCTACCGATGATATACCATCGGCTTGCCGTTCTGAGGACATCATTTCGGCCTGCCGAACTTAATAGTCCGGCCTGCCGAACTGCCTTAACACTCAAAATTCATTCATAACATATAATTATCCATAAAAATATAATTAAACACATAACATAAATGACATGAACATTTGAGCACATCAATTCCACGCGAGCGTCACCTGTCATAACACTTAAAATAGAATGGTTAGCACCATTTATCATATATCATAGCACATCAAGAGTATATCTCTTAACATCATCATTAATATAACATTAACATCGTCACAATCATATCATAACATTTAACGTCGTTATTAATAATAACATTATCCATTACATGAAATTAGGCAGGCGTTACAGTTATAATATCAAAATCATTTTTAGAAAACCTATGAATTTCATGTTAGGTTAACCAAAACTTTTGCAAAATTAAGTTTTTATTTATTATAGACAAAAGATGGCATATTACATACTTAAATCATTTTAATGAATAATTTTAGAAAAACTAAAAAATATTTAAGTTAATTGCGAAAATAGAAACTTTAATCCTCAGTGTTGTTAAAATTGTTATTTCTTTTAAGTTAAAATTGCACTTATTGTTAAAGTTTCATCTTATATTTAATTGCACTTATTAAAGTTCTATTTGCCATTCTAATTTAACCCATATTTCTTGTTGTTGAAATTCCAAAAGTCACAAAAAATCTAAAAATGAAAAAAGTAAAAAAAAAAAGTGTAAATATTGTAAATAATTAACTTTGATCCTCAAAATTTTTAGCTAAAACTAATTTAATTGATATATTAGACATTTGCAATACTTTTTCCCTATGGGATCGACCTCGGATTTATCGAGTTTTGTTAATTAGACAACTTTATATTTCAGGTTATATCGGACTTAATACTTTAAACCTGAACAAGTTTTTGGTGTCATTGATAGGGAGGTGCTGTTACTTTGTTAGATTGCTAAATTAAATGAAAAAACAGGTGAGCAATCTATCTCTATCCTTTGTGAATATTATTTAATTATTTTCATGTTTTAATTAGTGTGTTTATTATTCAAAAAAATAATAAAATAAAAAAATTCAAAATTTAAAATTAAAAAAGAATACAGATACTTTTCACTCACTACTTTATTCGCTCCAAATATAGAAAAGCTTGGCACTTTGTATTTTGTTTTGCAAGTTTAGGTAATTGCAAAATTTTTTAAATTTTGTCAAAAAGGCCCACCGCTAGGACTCAATGTCATGACCACAAGGCTAAAACCCTTGCCTAAGAAAGTTAGGAAGTGTGTTCTGTGTGACCCCCAACGATCTGAGAATCCAATTAATTTAGCATTATTTAGCTTGAAAATTTCTTTAAAGAATTTCAAAAATAAAAAATAAAAAAACTAAAAAAATGTTTTTTGGAAATTCATCGACATTTTAGCAAGTTTTTCTCAAAAATATTTGGAACTATTTTATAATACTTAGTAGAGATATAAAGACTTTTTAGATAGGTACCCTCATCATGGTCTTTCTAGGGAATATCTGTTAGAAGTTTTCATAGTTAAGTTAAGCTTTGAAACATGAAACTAGGCAGAGAAAAGAGATGGTACCACCACATTTTACCAACAAACCATTGACAAAGTCTATTTCATGATAGAATATATGGTCAAATTTGATTATTGGATGAACAATAGAAGGAACAACATAAGAAGAGAGAATAATTCAGAACTTTGGCTTAACACCAAAACTTTAGAACCGTCCTTTAACCTAAAAGTTCATTAGGAATTCTAAAAAAGAAAAGTTTGGAGGAAACTATAGTAGAGTTTATAGAAATCAAGGAAAGAATTTGATAACATTTATCAAAAAAATTGAGCAAATTGCAAAAAGTCCAAGAGGAAATAAAAACTACTTTGTGTCAATTAGTGTCAAAGGGAAAGCAAAATGAAACCATCCATGCTAAAGATAGCTGGGCACAAAGTTGTCACTTAGAAAAATCTATTGAGCCAATTGAGCAGCCTCTTAAGTTGTTTGAAGAAGATTCTTTAGGTGAGGAAGAAACAATTGACCCAGCCATAGAAGAGGACCATTTGGAACCCACTTATTGTGAGGAAAAACTATTAGGATAGGAATGTGAGGAAGAGAAAAGAAGACTTATCTATAGAAAAGGAACAATTATCACCCTTAGTCCTAGATTTTCAACCTCAGTTGTCACAAAAGTTCACTAATGACCCTTTTTACTGAGATCCTATGTGGCCATAACCTCTTCTATCATCTATAACATCATTTGCAGGGACTCACTAGGAACATAAAACGAGTTCAAGTTTTACAAGTTTAAATGTTCCATATTTTGCCAATCTTGTAGGCATGTTTATACAAGACTCATATTTGGTGTCCTTCAACATTTACTATGGGAGAAAACTAATCTTTGATGACTATCCACCAAGAGTAGAGTTGGTAGAAAGATTTGCTTAATTCAAAGCCTCAAAAGATGGGAAAACACTTTCAAGGTAATATCTTTACTTTTTCTTTTTCGTAATATATTTTTGTATGTTGTTGTGTGCTATTTTGATTTTCTTTTAAAAGTTTTTATAATGTTGAAATTTATTTTAAAAATTTAAAATGAAAGCTAAAAATTAAATTGTTTAGAATGACTAAGTTATGGAATTAAACTATTTTTAATTTTTTCTCGAAACACATTCTGATGGATTTGATTTTGTAAATGAAATTTATTTGGATTTTTAAATAAATTTTCAAAAAAATGTATGCATTTGTTTTGCATTTTAAGTTTCTTTAAAAAGAAAAAATCTTTGAAATTAAATTACTTAATAATTCATTTAAAATAGTTAAGATTAAGGAGGACATAATCATTATGATTAGTACGTTTTCTATACTTGCGGCCTTTTGAAATGCACTTTGAAGAATTTAAAAGTGATTTTATTTTTCAAACAAAAGAATAAAGTCTTGGGAATATGACTTTAAAAAATCCAGTTTGTAATATATTGTTGTGCGTTTATTTTAATTTGGTTTGTTAAGTTTGTTACAAATCATCTTTGCAGCTGTGCTGATTCAGGTAACTTTTTGCTACTCTCAATATTCTTTTTTATACAATGGGGACAATGTACAATTTAGGTTAGGGTGAGGGTTGTGCATCACTTTTGTACGAAATTGTACCAAATTTTTTCGACTTTTGCTCAATTTTTTCAATTTTTGCTCTAAATTTTTGTATGTTTTGTAAATTTTTGTGTGTTATTTTGTAGTTTTTGTTAGTTGAAAATATTTAAAAAATGTTTTGTAATTATTAGTTTCTTAGTAATTGATATGTTATTATTTTTTTATTTCTAAATTTCATATTAACGTAATGTCATTTTTCTGTTCTTTGAATTATTTAACTTTATGGACTCTCAAAAATTTGTTTTTATTTAACATTTTTATGTGTTTATTTTTCAAAGTGTTTGTAAGCTATTTTTTTCAAACACACATCGTAATACTTAATTGTGATGGTAAATCAAAGCTAAGAATATTTGAGTTTTGTTATTTTGTGAAGATAAACAATTAAAGGCAATAACATTGTTAGAATTAATTAACCAATTAATTAAAAAATAAAAAATAAAAAGAAGTGTAAATAAAAATAAAGTGTAATTATGTAATTTAATAATTAAAGTTGGATAAACTTGATTTCGTGGCCTCTTTAACTCGAGTAACTAAGTTCTAAGGGGTGCTTCAACACCTAGTATCTTAAAACAACTGGTCTGAGAGTTACTAACCCAAAACCCGTTAAATAGGTTATGGTAAAAACTTAAGGGTACCAAATATTGCACTATCTATAGTTGTAAAATTTGCTTAATTTTTGTATATATTTTTTTTTTATGTTTTCTTTTGTTCTTAATTGTTCTAATCAATAAATTTGACATGTTGCTGCCTGAAAGAGTGATTTGAATCAAAATATCCTAACAATTTTTCATTCTTAGTTTTTTATAAAACTTCATAATTATTTCTTATCCCTTTTTGCACTAAGTTTGGCTTGCATACTTTTTGTTAAATAACATATAAATAGTTAAAATAAAATTTTTACTTTGTTAGTCTATTTAGTTAGGTAAGTCAAATTATAGTTAAATAGTTTACATTGTATGAATATTCAGTAAAACATTTTAAGATTCTATCGCTTTAATTGTTCGGGACTAACAATAAGCTGCTTAGGGGTGTGATGAGATTGTAAAAATGCACATTTCTTAATCTTAACTATCATTATTTTGCATTAACATTTCTCATTAAATCCTCTAATTAATAGCATTTTGTGTTAAAAAATATTTTTGCATCTTAGTGTGTAAATGTGTTTAATAATATGTTTTTAGTATGTTTTTAAATTTGATAATATTTTTAGTAATTTTTATAATCATTTCTATGAGTTTTATAATTAATTATTTTGTAAATAATGAAAACCATTAAAAATAATGTTATGTGATTTTATTGTAAGTCTTAAAATGTTTGTAAATAAGTTTATAGTTTGTAAATATATTCTATAATATTTTTAGTAATTTATAAAAATATTCTCGAGTCATAAGTAATATATCTGTTAAGGTTTGTTAATTTTAGAAATTTTTATTTATTTTTAGTGTGTTTTGTGTGTTTGATCATAAAATAAATATTTTTAAAATTATTTTAAATATTTTGTTTGTAAAATAATTAATTTTAATGTGTTTATTAATTTTAGATTTAAATCTAGTAGAAAATGGAGCGAAACAACGAGAAACAGGCAAAAAAGGACCTCAAGCACACAACAAATCAAAAAGAAATTAAATATAAAAAAGAATTCCACGTGTGCCTGCTTTTGGAGCCTTTGATCAGCATACGCAAGACCAATCTACCAGTCTTTAGCACGCCCTTCTAGCGCTTGACTCTTAGCCGTTTCACTAGCCCACGCCTACACTTACAAAGGCCCAGGCTACGTCTCCACGCCATTTCCATACACTGCGTCACACTGGATCCAAGATTAAAATTTACACCCTCCGAACTTATTTTAAGTGTAGAAAAAAAATAAAAAAAATAAAATCATACTTAATTTGATTCTAAGTGGGAAGTGCAGTTAAAAATTATTCAGAAAATCCCAAAATCTATCAAATTATAATCCTACTCAAATTCAATCTAAAAGCCCCTAAATAAAATAATAAAGAATAAATAAAAAATTATGCAAATGGTGAATTTCTTCAAATATAAATATCCCCTCCATGTCTTGTAGAACTTACTCCTTCTCCTTGTGAGAAATTTCTTTCCTCTTGAAAAATATCGTTCTAAGTTAGTTTTAATTTTCTTAGTTTCTAGTTTAAGTTTTTTGTAAAATAGTTTTAAGTTTATGCTGTAAAATAGTTACACTTATAAAATTATGTGTGTTTTTTACCTTCAACATGCCTTTCTAAATTTCCTTTTTGATGATGAGAGAAGGGAAAATTCTGGCAAATTAAGGTAACTATTTTTAGTTTTTCAAAGTTTTCTAAGTTGTTATAATGTCAAAATTATATTTAAAAAACTTATGATTTTATGTTAGCAGAGCTAAAACTCTTACAAAATTAAATTTTGATTTCTTGTAGATAAAAAATAGCATATTGCATAATTAAACTATTTTAATAAATAATTTTAGAAAAACTAAAATATATTTAAGTTAATTTTTGAAATAGAATCTTTAATCCTTGGTGTTGTTGAAGTTGTTGTTTCGTTTAAGTTAAAATTGCACTTACAGTTAAGTTCCATCTTATGTTGAATTGTACTTATTAAAGTTTCATTTACCATTCTAATTTAACTCAGATTTCTTGTTGTTGAGATTCCAAAAATCACAAAAAAATCTAAAAATAAAAAAAGGAAAAATGTGTAAAAATTGTAAATAAATTGTAAATAATTAACTTTAATCCTTAAAATTTTTGCCTAAAACTAATACAACTAATATATTAGACTTTTGCAATACTTTTTCCCTATGGGATTGAACTTTGATTCATCCGAATTTCATTACCTGGACAACTTTATACTTAAGATTGTATTGGACTTAATATTTTTAAACCCAAACAAACCCCAATCCAAATGAGTATTTATTGACGTTATTTAAGTCTAATATCCCCCTAATGGCAAGATCAAAGCGCTAAACTGCATATACGCATTACTCTTGGAGAATAATCAGCTAAATCAAAATTTATCACGAATTGAATTTCCCTTTTACGACATTTATTACAAGTCAAAGAATCTCTAACTAAATCACTTCCTTATTGACCCAAGCATAATTCTCGCAATTTTTTAACGCATGTGTAGATCGCTCTTACCTTAAAACGAGAAAAATATATCCAACGTTTCAGCAAGTGGCAACACCAATTATGTTGACCTAAAACCAAACACTCAGACCGAGAACAAATAGAAAGCAATGTAAGAAAGCCAATAAAAATCCATATCACAATGTTCAAAAACCATAGTCCAAAAAACACACATTGACAAAATGCTAAATGCCACAATCTATACAAAGTTGTCCTAATTAGAAAGACGTAAAAACAAGATCCTAGCACTACCATGGGAACCACCCATCCAAAAGCAAGGGCTCTGATGACGAACTTGAGCTCGAGCTCAAGGATTCATTAAAGCATAGAGTAAATTCCTAACTAGACTCCCTAGCTCAATGCACACTAATCACAATCGCCTCGTCCTTTGACTCGCTCCATCCTTCAGGTTCATAATCCACTCTTGCTCACCTGCCATCAATCTGTTGGAAAATGATATGCAACAAAATTTTAAAATTTTTAAATCATAGTCTTTTCCAAATATTAAGTTTGACATGCAAAGCACATAAATTAATAACAGATCTTACGTACTTCTTTTTGTATACCATAGACAATAGAAAGTTCCGGCTAGAGAAGAATCTTCGAGAAAAACCTTAACCAATTAGTCTTCCTTGCTATTCTCTATCCATGATTGGAGTACGGGTGTTCTCATGTCGTATAACTTCTCCTCTAGTGACTCTCCTTCTAACCACTTAAGAAAGCTTAGAACTAACATTTCAGAGGTTGAACAATAGCTCTCTGGAATTTTCAGAGTTTCTCTCACCAAAGTACTCACTCTCTACTTCTAAAATGATCTAAGGAACAATGAAAAATAGTTACTTTTATGTAGTGGTCAAATTTAGGGTCAATACCTATCATATTAGGCTTCAAAATTCAAGTCTAGATCAACTTCTGAAAAAAAAAAAAAGAAAAAAAAAACGTCAAAAATGCATAGCTAGATTTTTGCATGTTCAACCTACTGACTAGAGATTGGCCTACCAAACTCGGCCGCCAACCTGCCTACCAAATGATAATTACGAAATCTCAAAATATCTTATTTCACATGAGAATCTTAGATAGAACCTTGGTTTTAATTCAAATAACCCATTAAAGAAATTATCTGATTAAAATAGTTATATATAGATAATCTCGTATCAAATAAAATATTACATAAATAATTCAACATGTTTATCTTGAATTAATTTACATAATTAATTTAATTAATAAAGTGACATGTATTATTAAATCCAATCTATCAAATTTCAACCAATTTAATAATAAACATAAGTCACTAATATGTAGGAAAAACATGTCGTATCATTACAGGAATTATTATGGGCTAATAAAAAGGATCTGATATATATATGTATATATATATATCAATCTCCTATAATTATAGAATAACATATCCTAAATACATACATTTGATAATTATCAACTCTAACGCTACTCCATTTAAAATCTTACAGCTACATTCTCGAACTATATAAAATTACGAAGCACCATTAAACTAATCGTCCATGACATATCATAATGTGCAACATCCCTATAGGATATTCATAATGGGCTTAAGGATAAATTTTGTATAACTTCCCTGATTATTTTTTCTTATATTTTATTGTTTCATCATTGGAATACTTACTATTCATAAATAGTATACCATTTGGTTATATCTATGTATCCAAAGGGTTGAACGCTCCAATCTTTCAATTACAGAATAATACCTATAAGAGAATATTATTAACTCCACAAAAGAGCTATCTATGAATAATGAGTCTATGTCAATCAAAAGTCATGCCTCCAATGTTCCGGTATACGTGCCATCATTAAAACACGATGTCACTCTTTGGTGTATCAAAAGACATAAGTTAAGAATATGGGCCTATTAATTCATTTCAAGATTAAGGTATAACACATATAATTATCAAAAGTAAATCAATATAAACAAATGAATTATTAATCAAATCAATTCAACTTTTTATCCTGATCCAATATATCATAAGCTATAATAATATAATAATGTTTCTACTAGCGGAGTCTTACTTCGATGACCAAGAGAAGTCTTCTCCCGCTAGAGATGTAGACAACATAACAATCTTAACATGAATAAAGCGCCCAATTTTATTCCCTCGATTACGAACCTTATCATTTAGACTATTACTTTTAAGATTCATGTCTTTTGCATAATTTATCTATTATATGCACGATCTTAAAGTTTAGACTGATAGTCTTAGGCTTTCGTTTGCTTATCATACATTCAACAGAAATGAACATAAAGAGGACAACATTTGATATATGAATAATGAATAACTCTTTATTGATTAAATATCTCCAAAAACTTATTACATCATTTAATCCTTAATGCACCTAGTCTACACACAATCTAAGTCAAATGCATGCAAAAGTCATTGAAAACTAAGGTATAAACTCATCTTACTAGTTGTAGACTCAACATCTTATGAAGGAATTGAGGATTAAGCTGCTACTAAGGCAGTTCGGCCTCATGAGCACAACTGAGCTGGTCGACACAATCAAACCATTCAATCTAAAGTCGAATCGACAACCTCAACATGAATAGCCATACCACCAATTAGTGCCTTTAAAGCATCCATCAATTTCTTTATATAGAACTCTATTTTATAGTTGTCGATCTCCAACTTCATCAATCTATCATAATGATCAGGCTCCTCATATATTTTAGACAACTTCAAAACCCAACTTGACAAGCCAATCAACCACATGTTGTTATCATAGCCCACCTGATACTCCTTGGCCTTTTCTATTTCGATGCGACGTTGATACAACTTCTACTGATGGTAAGATAATGGAACATAAGATAAAAATAATCAGGAAGGTAAGACAAAATTTATCGTTAAGCCGATTATGGATAATGTTATGGGATACAATACATTATGATATGTCATGGAGACTTAGCTATTCGGGCTTCGTAATTCTATATAGTTCGAGAGTGTAGCTCTAAGCTTTTAGTGGAGTAGTATTAGAGTTGATAATTACAAAATGTATATCTAGGATATTGGGTTTTATAATTATCAGGAGCTTGAACTATATAGGTCCATTAGGCACCCTTTCCTAGCTCATAATAATCCTATAATGATATAGCGTGCTGTCCAATAAATTGGTAACTTATGTCAAATTATCATATTGGTTGAAATTTGATAGGATCAGATAATTTATGTGTGTTTATCAGTTGAATTAATTTTATGAAAAAATTAATTCAAAATAAACTTGTTGAATTATCAAGATCAGATAATTTATATCTGTTTATCAGTTGAATTAATTTTGAATAAATTAATTCAAGATAAACTTGTTGAATTATCATGAATATTTATTTTCTTAGAGATTTTGTAGATATAATTGTTTTAATCAGATAATTTCTCTATTGGGTTATTTGAATTAAAACTGAGGCTCCATCCCAAGAATTTCAGGTGAAAAATAAAGATTCATAGGAATCATTTATCGTTAGTTTAGCAGGTCGATCTTCAAGTTCGGCCTGTCGATGAAGTAAGTTCGGCCTGCTGATCAAATGGTTTTTGATCATGCATTTTTAGACAGGATTTTTATCAGATATTGATCCTGATTTGAATTTTCAAAACCTTATCTGATAAGGACCAACCTAGGCATAAACTCTATAAATAGAGAGTGAGACTCATAAGTTATTTAGATCAATTCAGGAATCAAGAGTGAACACTCTAGTTTGTGAGTCTCTAAAACTCCATGAGAACTATTGTTCACAAATCATGAACCTTAGTTATGGGTTTCCTTGATTGTTTGGAAGAAGAGTCACCTGGGAAAGGCTATACGACATGCGCCCACACGCAATCCGATTGTGGATAAAAAATAGCAAAGAAGACTAGTTAGTTAAGGCTATTTTGAAACGCCTTTCTCTTCACAGATTGCAGGAGCTTTTTGGCAAAAGAGGTTAGTAAGATTTGGTTAATTTATGTATATAGTGTGTCAAACTTGTGTTTTAGAAAATACTATGGTATAAAATTTTTAAAATTCTGCTGCGTACTACTATTTCAACACAATCTCATCATTTGCAAATTTAACTTCGTCCCTCTAGTCAGAGTTATAATCAAGATGGTGAGACCTACACCCTTAGACAAATTGAAAATTGGCCTCATCAAACGAGTGAGTTGAGGATCTGAAGCAAATTCTCCTTGAGTAGAACTGTCCCTTAGTGGTCTCGTAGGTCTATTTTGTAAGCTTTAGCTATGGAATTCAACTTGACAGAACCACCTACATTAGAAAACAAAGCCAAAAATAGTCAACCAAGGAAAAGGGGGTAACTTGGGCCTACATACCTAGACTAGCAATAGACATAAATATCTTCTAAAGAATTTCAAACCGGCCCAACAGAAACAACTTATTTAGGAAGAATGAAATTCGCTACAAGAAAATAGACACAGGAGGAATAGGCAATGTTTGTAACGCAACATTCAGTAGCAAGAAAGAAACTTAAACAAGAGAAAGGCTAAACAAAGTCAAAAATTTGGAGATGACAAAATCTTAGTCAAAAACCCAATTTTAACCAAAACAAATGAAACGAAGACATAAAAATACTAAAGCATGCTGAAAAGCAAGGAACTTATATTTGAATCAGAAGGAAGTTGAAGACAAATCCATAGGGTGATCCATTGAACCCACAAACAAGATAAAACCTTAACCAAAGAGGATGATGACTAGCTAAAATTAGCAAATAATGGGACTAAAAAGGATGATTAGATTTAGAAACTTTTCGCAAGGTTCATAAGCTTACCAAAATCGTAAAACGTATGATCACAAAAAGAGGACATAGGGGTCATTAGGAAAGAAATGGAGACAAGAATAGAAAAAGAACACAGTAGAAAGGGCAAAGATAGGAGAAAGATGAATAGATTTTGTTGATAAGAAAAAGACAAGAAACCTAAACGACAAAAATTTTAATAGTTTACCGTCAGAAAGGAACTTTGAAAAATAGAAAGTAATCATGAAAAACCACCATTCTTTAAAATCGAATACAGAACAAAACTTTGAAAAACCCAGACAATTTATGCAACTGACAAAAGGCAACACAAGTAAAAGATTGACATGTCTCCAAATGGAAAAATTCCTAGTGTTAGTATCTTTTTCCTTGAGATGCCCCAAAATATTGAGGAAAAAAAGGGGCGGATGTTGGGATTTTCCATCCGACCAATGAGAAACCACCGCGTGTCATCTCTAGCCGATTAAGAATCGATACTCAACCATGGAAAATAAGACAAAGAGAATTAATGACCGCTAAAGACGAACCCAAAGAACTCTGAAAGGTCTAGAAAGGACATTGACTTCCCCATTGAAGTAAGATGCTCACCTTTTTTTGGTGATCTCTTTCTTATTTTCTTTTTGTAAATTTTTGAATATTCTAAGAATTTTTTGAATTATTGGTTTTTTTATGTGTGATTATGTCTAGCTAAATTTTTTATCTAGATGATTGATGTAGCTTAGTTTAAAACTATGTTTTGAATGGTTAGATTGTTGTTAATGAAATTGCATTTCAATTTATTTTGTGCTCTATACTTAATGCTTCCAATTTAATTGATCTCTAGATTAGATGATAAAAATACGTGGAATTGATGCTTGGGAGAGGGAATTTCATATGTTGGATAGGAGTGACACAACTTAGGTGTTAGTGAGTTTGAGAGGTCAGTAACACTTGTCAATCACATGTAAGGCTTGAACGTAATAAGTGTAACGCCCCCTTAAAGATGTTACAATAATCGTTACTTTTACTGTTATTATCATAATTTAGAGATAAACAATTCAAGTAAAATACTTATACTTAAAAAGATATCCTAGGAAAAACATACATAATTTTTTTTCAAAACAACTTACCGGATTTGCTTCTCTCACTCGATTAGCATAACGAAACACCTATAGTGTTTAGATAATCAATCACTTGTAGAAATGGTTAGTTTACAATACAACCATTTACTAAATTATAGACACACAAAACTTCAAACAATGGTTAAGTCTCTCGAGAAAAATACTTATATATCCAAATATTTTAACCATTTCAACATAAAGAAACATGGCATAGTCCTCAAGAAACCACAATTAAAGAAATATTCAACAATATCAAAAGTCTATAAAAAAAATAAATCAAGTCTTGAATCAATATCAATGCGGAACATAAAAATAAAATTAATAATAAAATCATGGTTCAAGTAATTAAATTTTTTTTGGCACGATTCCATTTCCAATCCAACGCTAAGAGCGCACATGCCCGCCTCCGTCCTCCACCTATTCTATAAGCCTTTTACCTTTGTCTGCAGCATGATATAAAAACTAAGTAAGCATAAGCTTAGTAAATACACTTTCCTATCTCACAACATAAAACATTTTATGAACACTTTTTTGAAACATCATAATCATAATCATCATTAACATAATAATGCACTTAGCACAGTTTCATATAGAACATATCTTTTATTATCATTATCTATATTAAAAACTTCATTCATTTTATCTTTGGGGCCTAAGTGTTGTACCATAAACATAAGCATCATAGGTGCACTATCATGAGAGGAGTGGGGTAGCTAATCCTAAATCAAACATGACAGGTCCAACCTTTGGGACATCATAAACATAAATATAAATATAGTGTGTGCAACACTTAATTAAGTGATACATATATATAGATATACTTTTAACATGTCTCATCATTGAAAGATTCGTTAAACTTTCTTGTTGTAACAAGAGTTTTCATGATAAAACAACATGTAAAAAAAAACTTAAAAATTATCATAAAACATATTCTCAAAA
>CAMOHE010047741.1:13321-79755 GCA_946598075.1 Artocarpus hirsutus
ATTATCATGTCCCCCATGAAGACTTTTAGCAAATAATGTCAACATAATTGAGGGGACAAATGGGGCAAGTTGTAGAAGAAGATGAAGGAGGCATTAAAAAGGTGGTTGAGAAAATATATCAATGTCTCCTGGTAGTTGAAGTGAATTAATTCTATGTCTGTAAGTAGTTGAGGCTACTTAATTAAGCATTAATGCTGCGGGACAAGGTTGGTAGAAATGAGTGATAGGTAGATTTAAAATATTTACTGTGAAGACTTAGTAAAAATGCTAAAGTAACATTTTATTCATATGATTTTTTACAAAATCATACCCGTTAAAACAACGGGTGTTTCACTAATCCTAAATCAAACATGACAGGTCCAACCTTTGGGACATCATAAACATAAATATAAATATAGTGTGTGCAACACTTAATTAAGTGATACATATATATAGATATACTTTTAACATGTCTCATCATTGAAAGATTCGTTAAACTTTCTTGTTGTAACAAGAGTTTTCATGATAAAACAACATGTAAAAAAAAACTTAAAAATTATCATAAAACATATTCTCAAAACTTTTTCCTAAACTTTTATTATGTTGCAGGTGAGAATGTGCTTACTTGACTTGCTTTTTTAAACCTTATCTTAAATGATATCACCGCGGTCTCGATGTACTCACTTCTTGGTGTATTCATGTCATACATCCACATACAAATAAAAATAAATTTCATTCTTGTGAAATCATCCAAAACCATTTGACATTATTCATACTTTTGTCTCAAGAATGACAAAACACACATAACTTTACTAACTTATAAATATTCATGCAAAAACTACAATACTAATTCCTACTTGACCCTTTTCTATTCATAATTCAACAACTCACAATTCACACACAATTAAAGCATGAGACTCTAGAGAGACAAAGCTAACATATAAAAATAATATCATGATTTTTCGTTAGTCATAAAAATTCTATTTGTTAACCAAAACAAGTCATACGCTTTATATCATAAAATCTACCAACAATAGTTAGGCAGTGAACAATCCTATCTAACTTTCATATAATAAAATATCTATTTAACAAATAATTTTACAAAAATTCTGCATGTAATAGACACCTAAAACTATAACATATCCAAAAATTAGCTTCAAATAAATTTTCAACAATTCAAAACATGCATTAGAATTCAAAGACAAAATAAACCTTAAACACATAGGGCAGTGAGTAACATATGTTCATCATAATCAAATAATTAAAATAAAATTCATTTGACCCTAAAATTTTTATGACAACCTATAAACATCTCATACTATCATTGAACATCACCTTATCATGTAATAACATCAAGAAGCACAAAATTACAATTTATGAACCTAGTGCATAATTCCCAAAAGTAAGTAGAATGAACTTTATTCAGTTAAAAATTTACAATAATTTCATCTTAACACCAAATTAGTTAAATCTAGTGGCATTAGAAGCTAGACTCAAAAAGAAAGAATTTGATATATTACACGCATATTTTAACAATAATTTACATAAATAAAAACTTCTTGAAATTTAGTCTAAATTTCAAGTCTGTGTAAAACTGCACAGCTTTCAAGGTCAACTTCAAAAAATCATAACTATTTAATGTAAACTCTGATTCAAACGATTCAAAAGCCAAAAGAAAGGTTAAATGTTAATATTTGAGAAAATTATAAGAAAAATATAAACAAAACAATACAATATCAAAAATTTCTGAAACACGACAACTATTAGGTGTTTGTATGAAAAGTAGGCTTAAGGAATCAAAAAAATTCAATTCCTATTTATAGCCCAATAAAACCTCAATTAAAATTGTAAACACATAATTAGCATGATACTAATTGATAATAAAATATACCTATAAAGATCCACATAACAAAATATGAAAATATATGATACCTCCAATCTATGGTTTAATGAGAAGTTAATCAAAACAAGCAAATCATCAACTCTTTTCAATCACCAATTGACAAAAAATACATACAACAAAAGAATCCATGTGATGATAGTAATAATTCTAAGACTAACACAATACACCAAAACATCAAATAATATGCATCAATCATAAGAATTCAAAATCATGAAAACTTTAAAACATACCTTTAATTTTTATGTTTTCATCAACAAAGACGAATGCTTGCATATAAAATCTCTAAAAATAATTCCTTCTACTTTAGCTTGAAAGAGAAGAAAAGTGATGGATTCTTTGAGAGAGAAAATCTTGAAGAAAACAAAATTCTAAACTAATGGCATGTGAGGTTTGGTTTAGGGAAGAAAAGAGAGCATAAAAGCATAGAGGAATATAAGAAAGATGAAGGCAAGAAAAAGGGATAGGAATAATATGTGCTTGAAGCCACATATTTATAGGATAAGAAACCTAGTCCTAGTCTAATTAGGTTTCTCCTTTTTAAATGAGTGTAATCATAATCTAATTAGATTTCTTTTTTTCCCCTTTTTTTCTACTTTTTTTTTCTTTTTTTTTTCTTTTTTTTTTTTTTTTTTTTTTTTTGCACGGCTACTACCGTTTCTATTTCTTTTGAAACATAAACGTGTATACTTATATCATATAAGATAAAATACATAATATAATATAATATAATACAAATAATAATATTAACATATGGTTATATATATTATAATATATTATATTATAATATTATATAATATAATAATGTAATATAATATAATTGTAATATAAAATTATTTATACACAACAATAATATTTACTCTATGACCCTAAAAATATTAATTTACACATTATTCTTTTAGGCATTTTACATTATCCAACTTCTTAATGCCAATACAAAAAAATTACTACACATTTAATAATCATGACATCATTAATATTATAAAAATAAGAAAATATGCAACAACATTCTTGTCATAATCAAGAATATAACTTTAGAGCATTATAAAGATTATAAATTTAGAGCAAGTTAAAAACTCTTAAAAAAAATAAATACTTCAAGCTTATCATCACTTTTGACATGAACATTTTGAGCACATCAATTCTACATGAACGTCACCTATAATCATACTCAAAATAAAATGTTCAGTAACATTATATCATAAAGAAATTACTTAATATCGTTACATATCTATCATTAACCGTTACATGAAAAATGATATGTGTTACAATAAGTATAGACGTACTTGGATAGATAGGGATATTACTTCAAGTGCTTATATATATTATCTCATTTGATACTCGGGAGAGGTAACGATGTAATATTAGAGCCTTGATTAATGAAATGAGTGAAATTAATTATCAATTACTATATAGGATGGATCCTCTGGAACTTTTATTTTCATTTTTATTTTAATTCTTATTTTTTATTTTTATTTCTTTTATATTTATTTTATTTCACTTTGGGTTCTCCAAATAATCTTAGAGCCAATCAAGTTTTGTGCTTAACAAAATTTAAATACAATCCTTGTAAGAATGATATCAATATTCTTATATACACTGTATTACTTGTACGACATGTGCACTTGCGAATTCTTCACAACAATGGTGGCGTGACTAATTTCGACTACGCAAGGCGAGGAAGGCCTTTAGCAAACGTGTGGCACAAGGTCCTCAATTCTGGTGGTGTAGCACTTCCATAGGTGGTTCTCGCATTTGTGTTCGTGGTCATCGTTTGGGTTCCTCATAGTGTCTACAAATAGGTCTATTTTCTTTTGCTTTTTTGTCACGGTGGTTGACTTATCAACAATGAGTCTTTTCCTGTAGCCAAGGTTTATTGTCATTTTGATCTTTTTAGTTTTCTTTCAATAACGGCATCGATGCTTCCTCCTTGTGGTGTTGTTTTTTTATTGCTTCATTGTGCTTACTATTATGTAATATTGGAGGTGGTTTTCTCATTTTTGGGTCTAGTTTATATGTTCTACCCACAAGAGTTGCTCTTTTGTTTTTGTTTTTGTTTTTGTTTTCTTTTCTTTTCTTTTTTTTTTTTTTTTTTGTTTGCGATGTTGGGCATCTTTATGGTGTAGGTCTCTTAATCTTGTCTATCCTTAGTCTTGCTGTCAGTATTTTCTGTTGATTGTAGAGGTATTATTAAAAGAGGCATGTCATGAGTGCTTAATAGTTGGTGCATCTTATCCCATTTCCATTGTTGGAGTGTATTGCACATTTGATCCCCTTGTACATTTCATTTGAATTCAGTGGTGGAACCAGTCTTTAGTCGAGATTAAATTTTCCTATATTGCGTGGGCATTAAAGTCGGTATTAGTGCGCATTTTCTTAATTTGAAATTCAAATTACCATTCAAAAAAAAGGTGCTTGTATTTATTATATCACATTCTATGTGCACCATCATCATGAACTATTAATTTGTCATCCAATCGTCTGTGCCTTTTATCCTATTGATAGGAAAAATACCATTACCCAACTAAAGCAATTGCCTAAAAGATATTGATTAAACATTAAACACATTACTTGAGCTCATCATAACTGAAATTCTTTATTAAACAAAACAACAGAGTACTTTTTTTATTCATGTAGAATTCCGCCAGATCACACAGTACCAAAGTACATTTTCCTGTACTTTTTATTTAGTAAGACAAACTACATGTTATTTATGATAAAGATCTGGTTGAACTTATATGAAACAACATCAATATTTTAGCGGGAGCTGAATTTTGGAGTCATAAACAGCCCCAGCCTTCCAATTCTTTGGAATGACTTTGATCGACTTCCACCAATAGGTGTTCCCTGTGTTGTCTGTGACTTGGAACCTCAAGGTGATAGGGCCTTCTGGTGGGTTTGGCATGTCCCAAACTGCCCCATAGACCCTTCTCATGGGAACCCATTTTTTGAATTTCTCCTAATTAACACCAAAAGATATATATATATACACACATTAACCCATCAATCAATTTGATCAGATAATAATCAGAGAGAAATTTCCTTCAAATAGGGATATAATTGGTATATATATTGAAGTCATTCTAGTTGGTATGTCTTGACTTTCTCTGTAAGATAGATTTTATTATATTTTATTTTATTATGATATTAATTTAAAAGAAAATCGTTCTAATTTTAAACTTGATATCTCAGTCCCTTACTTGTTAAGTTAGTTCCAACGAGAATATTACGATAGTTCCTCCTTGATTCATTAATATATATATATATATAGAGTAGAATATTGCATTGTATACCTGCCACAACTCAACGCTTGTGATGTCGTTTTGACCACCAACGTATATAAGGACTAAAGCCAAGTAATCAGGGTTTCTGCTGTTTTCTTGGACCTTGTACATAAGATTGAAACCAGAGTATTTGCAAGGGACCCTCTTGTATTCCACATCAACAACTCCATAAGCCAACAACTTTTTGGTTGCATTACCATCAAGTGCCATCTTTGAATAGGCACGTGCACTGAGGATAAAGTCTGTGCGGTCTCCTTCACCATAGTCAGTCACCACTATTTGCACCCCTTTGTAGTTGCAAAGTTGTGGGTTTTTGCACCTAACCTGGATTTGTTAGGACATATGCCCTTAGATCATGTGTAGTTTTTTTTAATAAACATATATAAATAAGCAAAGTGATTTTTTAATTATATTTTTATCATATATTTTTGAGTATTTTATAAATATCAAATAGATAACTTTAAAATATGAGTAATTATATATCTACAATTTTAAGAATACAATTTCAAGTTTTTAGTGGAGTAACATTGGAATTAATGAAAGAGTAATATATTACTTAATGAGTTTAATTACCTAATATATTAGTTTTATTGGAGCTTGAAATTATGGATCCATTAGTCCCCTTGTCATTCTTATTGGAAACTAGAATAAACGGTTTAATTAATTAATTTAAAATTACGAAATTCTAAATTAATAATCACTTAATTCTAATTTAATTTTTAATTATTAAATATTAAAATTATATAATAATAATTAAAAATTAATTTTGGAACACATACAATGGTCCCATCACTTTGTGTGGCATGCATGTTTACAGCAAAGTGTTCCCAATGCAGTCAAAGTTTTCCTGTTTCTAGAAGTTTCTAATTTTGACAAGTGTGATTTTTCCAAATTAGGAGTTTGAAATTTGGAAACAAATCGAATTGGGTAACAAGCAAGACTCTTTGCTTTGCTGATAAGAGGTTGGCACCATACGCACAGATAATCTCTATGTACATGGTGCCACATTAGATAAGAAAAAAGGAAACTATATCTTTTATTTTAATTGCATATGTTATCTATATCTTTGTTTTGAAAAAGCTTTATTAAAATTTTTGGTATATATGTTTCGCACTTTTATTGCATTTCAGTATATTTTCTCTCATAATCATTTTAAAGGACTAACAAAATTATCATTAGTAATAGAAAAATATTATATTTTAAGCAGAACTTAAAATGGAATATTTGACTAAGCCTCTTGTATCTTTTTTATTGTTAAGGTAATATAGTCATTGTCTTTGATCAATTGATCTCTGAATGATATAGTATTTGCTTGTTTAAATTGTTAGTGAATGCCAACTATATTAGAATAATATTAAAATGTTTCCCCTTTTTTGTTTCTTTGTTTTGCTTAAAAAAAAAAAAGAAAAAGAAAAAGATAGGGTTTTCTTGTGTAGTTGTGTGAAACCAAAATTAAATATCAAGACTCCTTCTTTATGGAGCAATGCATTGCATTTCTTTGTATCCTTGATAACGTAAGACAAAGTAAATTTTGTAGAATTTATAACAACATCCTATCAAACAATCTATACGAGGGCAAGAGTAATAAATTATATATAACCTGATAACATGCGCCACAACCAACGCCATTCCTATAAAGCCTGGACGAAACGGCAGAGACTACACCACCGTTAAGGGTGCTTCCAAATTTTTCATATCCACAAGCTCCACCTTACAAATCAGCATCACAATAATAATTATTACGTAAAAAAAAATACATATATATATGTGACGCTGAATAACTTGTATCAAGGCAAGTTGTGTAAAGCAATAAGAAAAAGGTGCTATCGACGCAAGAATAGAGCAAGTAAACTTGGTTAGGTATCAGACAGACATACTTGCTGTTCCATAGCCCTCAGGGCTGCCGTAGAAGGACGCTCTAGAGGGTGTAAACTTAGAGGCACTGCAAAAGGCTGGGAAGAGCACAATGAGACCAAACAGAAAAAAACAGACATTTTTTCCAATTGCAAACCCCATTTTTTATCCGAAGTAATTAAGCACACTCAGCTACAAGAAATTTGAAGGAAAAGACAGTTGTGATCTCAAAGAAACAGGATAACGTGTATTTATAGTAGACAGTGTTGGTGAGAAGTTGTTCCTCATGCCGGATTTGAAGACTTCTCTCCTTTAGTCTTTCTTCAATTTTAGAGTCTCCAATTGATTTATTGATTTCCAATGGATCCGGAGACTATTTTTCTTTGAATCAATGGATTTGTTTGACTCTAGTTGTGATACGATTTAAAAAAAATAATAATAAGGAGAGATTCTATGACCTCTTTTACATGGCTTTATTTATATTTGTGGTTGGACCTCAGCCAACTGTAATTCGATTCATTGTTTTTAATAAGTAATGAGAACCAGCAACTAACATTAAAATCATTATTCTATACATTTTCAGCCATTAATCGAACTTATTCATTCTATTCCAAAATGATCTTTGGAGCTAAGAATGAGACAAATCGCGAGAATAAAATTCCTGAAAAAACCATACGTAGGAGCTACATAGAGGAGAGAAATGAGAGAGATTAAAGAGGAGAGAATGTATAAAGGAAAAATATATGATAATAATTATACAGTAGTACTATGAGTAAAGAATTTTTTTTTTTCCATTTATTATTGTTTTTGCAAGGACAACTGTTATACTGACTCAAATAAATTTTAAAAGCTAAATATACTTCTGTCCCTCCATGTAATTCTGGTTCCTGCTCTTGCCTTTTCTTTTTGATTTTTCTCTTTATTCAATGAATTGAGTGAGACATGGCGTAAGAGCTCCATAAAGTTCTTTGTTATAAGCTTTTAACCTTTTAGGAGAAAATTAAAATATAGAGAAGTGATATCGTTTGTGTAATTTTTTTCCAAAAACTAAAAGATAGATGTTGTAATTAATTTTATCGATAATATTATTGTTTTAATCATTAGATAAGCATTTTAATGATTTGATCTCTAATAAGCAATAATTTTTATGTTATGTAGTAAATTTTTAACATGTATAATCGCATACTAAAAATCTAAAATGTCATTCAATAACTAAAAAATAATAGTATCTACGAATGAAAGAAAAAAGATATTTTTTTCAACGTAAGTTTTTCCTTATTTTTCTAATGTCTTTTTTTTTTTTTTAATTAAACCCTTGGTTATGTGTACTATCCTAGAAGTTGATGGAAACCGTCTCTTGGCAGCAGCACACTGCCCATGTGTTGTGGCAATCGTCGAGCTTTGTCTTTGACCAGGTTCTAAAAGTGTTTTTGTTCTCCTTCATTAATTGGTCAAGGAACTGAAAAAGTCCAGGTACGTAAAAGCATATAGTTCTTTCATATTTTAGGGGAAAATCCGTATTATTTCCACTAAGTTATGACCTTTTATTTATAAAATTATAGGTCTTAATTTAATATGTAGTATAATTTTTAGATTATATCATATTTTTTATTAATAACGTGGCTATAATCTTATAAATTAAATACGATTACTTTATTTTATATTAAATATTCAAAAAATGTACAATTATCTTTTGATGGCCAAAAGATTACTATTCGTGGTATCGTACACACATCGGATTGCTACTATAATTTGGTCAAAGTAATTGCCGCTTACTTTAAGCTCGTCAACGCTTGTATTTGAATAAAACACGCGTTATTCCGCAAAGCATGTTTGATTTGAAAATAAGGATGTCTTGGTGTGCTTCTTGATTTCTGACTCTATCAATTTTATTTTTTTTTAAGTGTGGATCTTCCGCTTCTTTATGTTATTTGTTTTGTAGTCTTATTATGTTGCAAAGGAGTATTTGGGAGGAACTCGTCTTCATTTTTGTGACATATCCAAATTACCCTAACTTATTTGTTGCGTTCTAAATTATTCGCTTTTTGCACAATATATTTCAAACTTTTAACTATGGCAAAATGGAACTTGAATTTTAAAATCATTGATTATTAAAATCTAATAGCTAATGAGCATTAATTGGTATGGACGATTTTGATCATGAGATTCACATATAAGTTTTTGTAAGAGTAGACCTTGTCATTTAAGAATAAAATTATGCTCAACATATAAAAAAGAGTACTGAACAAAAAATTAAAAGTAGCTTTTGGACTTTAATTACCAATGATTTTAAATTTAAGGTGCATTTTATTAAGATTGAAAGTTGAAAGAGCATTATGTAAAAAAGAATAGTATAAGGTGTAATAAGGCATTTTACTCTCCAAATTATGAGACAGAATTTACGTGGATTCTTTGTCCAATCAAATGTAGATTTACACATCAATTAAGCAATAACGCAAAATAAAACAAAACGAGAGTTGATTTTCTTTGTTAGTTTTTTTTCCCTATGCAAAAGAGAGAGGCTCCCTAGTTAACAAAAATAAAATAGAAATACAGAAAAACAAAGAGCAAAATAAACAGGCCGAAGATGTTTACAAAATCGTTCTTTCTTGTGAGGCACTCTACTTGACCCTTTTTTTTTTCTTTTAATGATTTTTAAACATCTGGAAAGATAAAGCATCACGGAGAAAATTCCAACCCCTTTCGTCTCTCTATGGTTCTTAGAGAGAGACATTTCTACCGTTGAAAAACCCCAATGTCCAAAACCATCTAATGCAGTCCTTGACAGTGAGAACTCGCTTGAGCCCATTTTTCCTTGCCCCACAAAACCTACACCTATAGTAACAGCTAGAATGATGGGCCATTCTCAACCTCGGCCCATAGGAGCTTTCTCTGCCCCTGCACTTGGTAATTTTATTATTTTATAGAAACGGATACAAAAAGAAAATGTCAAACTTACCATAAAAGAAATAAGACTAATTGATCAAAATAAGTATGGTGATATAACATAAGGTACACAAATATACAGTTTCCACTTATGTCTAATAAAGGAAGAAAACTTAAAGACGTCACCATATCCAGCGTAGATAGTCAGAGGCCAATGGCATTGTTATCAGGCAATTGTCACTCCATAGTCATGCAAGAACCATCCGCATGGAAAGCCAATAATCTCAATCGGTCATGGATTTGAGATTGTAAGTCAAAGTAAGGTCGTTGCTCTACCATAAGCTGTGAGATTGGATATTTTTCCCCCCATTCTTTTTCTTGTGTTTGTTTCCCTCAACATCTTTGTTGGGAACACAAGTAGGGCCTCGACTCACCGTACTCGTTTTACTTAGTTCAATTAATCTGAAGTACCAAGCAACGAAACCCCCAAACGTAATCTATAATAGAAGCCTCCCTATTTGAAATAGGCAGTCTTAGTCCCTTGTTTGTAGGAATAAGAACTAACACATGCACATTACGCTATGAGAAAGAGGTTAAAAATCAATATACAGTGATGACAAGTCCTCACAAAAGATGGAAATGATGTTTGCTCAAAAAAGTCAACAAAAATGCCGTGGGACCCACTTTTAGTGGCAACATTAAAGTCCATATGGAACACCTCGCACTAAAACGTACCTGTTGCCGCCAAAAATAGACTTTTAGCAATGACAATTAAAAGTTTAGCAGCAAAAGCTAGCCATTTTCAGGCTTGAAAATGACCCAATATTAGATCTTTCACGACAACATTGTCTTCACTAAAAATTTTGGTAGAAACGACTCAATTTTGATGCCCAGTTGTTGCTAGCTGTTGTTGTACTAAAACGCAAGCATACGGATCGCGCAAGTAATAAAGTGATCTAATAGTCGAATATCGTCCTTAAGGATTGATCTTTAGAATTTTGGACTAATTTATATGGCTTTTCGAAACTCAATTTTATCTTAGCAGTAATAACATTGGATTAAAATGTGAAACTAATTAAAAATAAATTAATTAAATTTAACGAACAATTAACAAAAGGAACACAACTTGAAGATTCTGAAAAGGAGATTTGATGTGGAGGGAAGCCTAGGGAAGTGATTTCACTCTCCTCTACATATACTTGTTTTAATTGGTAATTGTTAATTCATTTCACCCAATTCATTGATCAAGGAATTTAACTCAACTCATTCCCTTTCTCAAGTGCAAATGAGTTCATATACATGGGTACATAAGTCTATATCTCTAGCTAGCTTGTTCATCTATACACTTGATAAGCATGTCCTAAAAGTGATCATCAAGTGCGACTGAGTCTCTCAAACTCAATAGTACTATAATTGTGTAACTCAAAACTGACTATGAAATAATCTTTCTCAAGCATTAAATTATAAATCAAAAATCACTAATTCATATCTCGATAAATTAGAGCACTAAGCATACGAGGACATGAATGAATTGAATAAAATTTCATAATCAATTAGCCAATAATCCAAGCATAGTTAAGTGGAGCTACATCAAGGCCCTAGAATAAAAAAAAAAAAAATCTAGCTAAACATAGTTAGGTCAATAACCAAATACATCATGAAATTCACAAATGTAAACATGTTCAAAACAAATTCACAAACACAAATTTCCAAACTAAAGTAGAGAAAATGAAGGACAAAGAGGAAACTCTAATGGAGATGATCTTCAAGACTTGAGATCTTCAAGAATTTCTTAAGAATCCTTAGCCTTCAAGCTTCTCTCTTTAGAAATGTGTGCCCGCTCAATCCTTCTTAGAAAGTGTCTCCTTCTCTAAGGTTTTGGGTGTTAAGCCTTCAATTTAGGTTCAATTTGGGATGTTGGATCTAGTAAGTGGCTAAGATCAGCCCAGAATAAGCACACATCACGCCCTATGACATAAGGGGCACACAGGCACGCGCCTAAGTGGCACGGCCGTGTGAGGCAGACATTAGATCTACACGGCCCACTCGTTTGGTTTTACAACCATGTGTGGTTTGCCACCTTGACTCTCCAAAAGGCTTGAAAACTCCTCTTTTTGATCCTTTTTTTTTTCACTAAATAAATTTTTCTTCATTTCCTACAAAATAGCACAAAACGACACCAAACTAACACCAATGCTTAAGGATTCCACAAATTCTTAAGTTCAAAAGCACTAGATTTGTGAGTAAAATACTCCCTCATTAGTTGTACCTATAACTTGTTGCTAAAAAGTTTAAAATTCAGTTTTTATTAAAATTTAAAAAATAAAAAGTAAGTGAACAGAAGATATTTTCAAGACTTTTAGTGACGACATGTTATCACTAATGTCTTGTCGTTGCTTAAAGTTTGTTTCTTTTAATTTGTTGGATTTGTGCGATGTTGTTGTTTTTGCTTATTGTTGCTAAAAGTGCATTTTATAATAGAACAACCCGACCTTCTTCTCCATTTCTTCAAGTTTAACTATCTCTTTACCCTTCCTTTTCTATCTCTCTACCCTTTGTTGCTGCTCTTCCATTGCTTGTCCCTTCCATTGCCTATCCCTTCTGCCGCCACCCAATGTCCCAATCATAGTTCATCTCCCTTTTTCTTCATCCTTTCTCTCCTTCCTTTGCTCTCTCCCTACCCTAATTCTCTCTCCCATTTGGCACCACCACCAACCGCTACCCAACACCACCAACCATCGCCCCTTGTCGCCCCTCTCCCTTCTTCTTCCTCCTTTCTCTCTTTCCTTTGCTTCCCCTCTCTCTCTACCCTAATTCTCTCCCAAATTTTTTTGCCACATCTGGCTACCACTCGCCATCAGCTACCACCTAACACCACCAACCACTACAAACCTTTGTGGACTGCCAACGTTCACTACTCTCTCATTGTGTAATCATCCTAGTTTTGTGATGATTAAAATATCATTTTTTTGTAATTTTCTTTTTTTTTTTGTGAAATGTGGTTTGATTAGTTAATTTTAATAAATAGTCGATTGTTAATGTGATTAGTTAGTTACTTTTCATTTGTTTGTTGTTAATATATTGAAAATTTGTTGATTGTAATTAGTTTTGATAAAATTTGGATTATGTTGCTTTTGTGTTTGGTTTTTAATTTTTGATATCGTTAATTATTAAAGAGGTTTTGAATCTCCAATATCGTCTATAAAGAGTGTCGTAGAATCTCCAAGGCTTCGACGACATCTCTTATTTATCGTTAAATAATTTAACGACACTAAATTATTATCATTAAAAGGAGAGCTTTAATACGACATCTATATAAATATCGTTAATTATTGTTTCAAATGTTATTAATGACATCTTTGTTGGAGATATCGTTGTATGTACTTTTCAACGACATTCAAAAACTACATATTGTAAATAATATGTTATTAAATGTATTTTTTTTCTTGTAGTGTATCCTTTAAGGCTGCTTTGCACCTACCTTGAAGTTTGGTCTCTTAAATGAAGAAAAGAATGGGTTTGTAACTCTAGACAGTTAACCAGAGTTTATCGAATGCCCGCTAGTTCCTTAACCCAAGAGCGTTTAGAACCAAGCAAGTCATGGCATTCAATAGGGTTGCTCTGCAACCTCCGTCGATATCTCTATATTAAGAACGACCCCTATTACTTCGGATGGGAAGAAATTTCTAACGACCATCTCTCGAATTCGGATCATCAATACCTGCCAAGAAAGTTAAGTACTTGCAACACTTACAACCTCTCTAGGAACCTTCATGGCATCACTATTTACCACCTTACATGCATTATCATTATGCAACATACCCCTAAGAGAACTTAAAGTTCCACGTAGGGAAGGCTCTGATATATTAAAAGTCACGTGATCTTACTTTAATTTTCTTTCCCTTAAAAATAAAGCAATCAACCAAAACTTCTTCATTAACATTAAAATTCACATCATCCAAAATTTAAGAACTTTCATGTTTTAGAGCTACATTTGAATTTAAGTCAAACTCCTTCTGTAAGAAAGCCTCCATGATGGACGTTTCCGGAGAAACTTCCACCAACAGGCCGAGCCATCAAGGGTGGCAAAACCTCCTCCGAGCACTGTTAGCTATTATCTACACGACCAATCTGAACGTCGCCTATTGCCACCTCTACAAATAGCTCCTCGTCCTCCCCATCAAACCCCATTCTCTTAGGCAAAAAGATGATCAAACCACCTCGCACGAAGCCAACCTTCGTAAGGCAACGGCTCATTTTCATAATGATCTTCCAACCTTGCAGTAGTGCAATCTCTGACTATATGTCCCATTTACTGCACCAATAACAAAAGTAAGGTAACTTCTCGTATTTCAAATATGCCCTTATAATTGTGCCTCCTTGTCTAAGTCGAAACTTAGTACCCCTTTTGATCAGCTTCGAGTTGTCAATCTGCGTTCAAATTTGGAAAAACCTCTCTAAAAATTTGTCATTCCTATCAGTGTGAGCATAAATAAAATCTCCAATAGCATCTATAATTAGTTCACTATTCTCTGACAATCTTGCATCCAAAGGAAGATTATGTGCTTAGACCCAAAAACTAGTATAGTAGAAATCCATCTAATCAACTTGTTCAAGATTAACAACTTTCTTCAAAATCAAAAGAGAATGATCAAAACACCAAGGTTCTTCATCTAATGCCCAATCTCTATTCTTTACATCTTTAAAAGAGCAAAGAAATATGTCTCGGGCAACTTCCTTCACTTCGACCCCGTTGTTGAAAGGTAAGTGTCAACAACCTACCGAGAAGGCCACGTTTTATCTCCACCTTCCCTCTCTCAACCACTTCGTCGGCCACACCAACCACATCTTCCTCCTCTATAATACTGGAGAAGGTTCTCCTCCGATAAACAATACCTTCCATTGAAAAGCACGTTCCAGAGAACAATTCTGCAATCAAAGTAAAGAGGAAATCCATAGTGATGGAGACGCCTCTCAAGGAAACCCTAGGAGAACGTTTTTTACTTTCACCATTATGCTTTGTGGAAATGAGAGAATTTTTTTGAAAGAGATAACAAGAACTTAATCGTCTTTACTTTTAAAAATATGATTCTAAACATTCGTTGAAAAGCTTTCTTTTTTAGGAAAAAAAATAGCCATAACTTTTGTTTGTCTTCTTCCACTAACTATAAACACAAAAAAAAAAAAAAAAAAAAAAAAAAAAAACCTATGTCAAATGGCTCCCAAATGAGATGAATAAAAGTTAAGAATAATTGGATTGGATTTAATATAAGTAAGAGAAAACGACGACTGTACATTTCAAGTGAATCGATCCAAGTGGGGTCCAAAGTGACTAACTAAAATAAGACAGAAACAAAGGACGATAAAAATATTTATCATGTGGTAGAATCAAATCCAATGGTTTAAAGTCAGGCTGCTAAGAATGAACGGCCTTTTGTTTTGGCCAAGTTCCTACGCACTCCTAGGCCGTTAAATTGAAGTGAATGGCAAGGGAAAGAGGAGGCTTCTTCTGATTTCTTGCTAAAACTGTGTCATAAGTAAGCACTGCCTTGAGCGTCATAGAGCGTTTCTTGTAGGAACCCCCATTTGTTCATAAGTGTAGTCAAACTCTATAATTAGTTGATTTGGGACCCGCTCTAAAAATCATCCCAAAACAATGAACTTCAATTGTAGTTTAGAAGTCATGTCAAAAGAAGAAATTCCTAGTTACCTTCTTTTAGTTGAAATTCCTTCTTTTGGGTTGGGTCCATTTTCTGGTTGCATGTATGATTACATGGGATCCGTTTGGTAAATAGATCCAAATTAGTGATTTAATTTGAGTTAGCATAATTTGCATTAGGATTTGAGTTAGTGATTTAAATTGATATCTGAATTGACATTTAGTTGTGTATTTAAGTTTTAATCTAAGTATGGAATAAAATTAGAATTTGTGTTTGGAAAAGTAATGAAAACAGTTTTTGATTTGTCAAAAAATGTAATAAAATCTTAATTTTACTGATCCTAAAAAATGCAATATGTATCTTAATTTATTCATCTCTTCACTAGGAATATAATGAAAAAAGAATCATCTCAATTGGATAACAAATAAAGAAGTTATGATTTTTTTTCCTCAAATATAGGAGAGAGAATTTTAGTTTTTATTATAGCAGAAATATCGAGTTTCAAAAGTTTAGGAGGAGTCAAAACTCTAAAAACTTAGATTCTTGATACTCAAAGGATTTAGATTTTTGGAAAACAAACACGTATTCAAAGGATTCTTAATATTTAAATCCAAAAAATTCTCGACACAAACGGGCCCTTGATGTCTCATCAGCACTTTATATCAAAAACGTCACCAAGAAAAGTATCAAATTATAAAAGAGAATTGGTCTCCAATTAACCGAGTGTTTGGAAGGGTGGTGCTGTGGTTCCCATCACTTTTTCAATTATAAACAGTGTAAAGCTTTCACATTCTACAATAAATGTGGTTCTAACCAATAGTTCCCACCATTCTCCCAAACACCTCATAAAGAAATCCTGCCAAAGTTCATGAAATTCAAACTATAGAACTAGAACATCTTTGGTTGACTATATTAAAGCATTGTATTACACAGTAATAATGCGACTTTTGGTATGATTATTGTGTTATATAAGTTATTACATATATTAATATGTTTCATGCAATAATATAGACAACATATTTTTGGTATATTACACTGAATTATTTTATATTGGGTCTAGGATCAAGGACCCAAGTCAGTTTAAAACAAGATTTAGCGAGCTAGATCATATTCAATCTATGACGACCCGCCTTTTCGGCCGTCACTAAACTTTCTTTAAATATCGTTCTTAATACAGTAATCTTACTTACTTAGTAAGAAAATACTGAATTACAAAAAATTTTCTTAAACATTTTTTGAAAGGTACTTAGAAACTATTACGACCTTTGTCGTCATTCTAGTTAAGACCTCGCTCAACCTTTATCTTTAAAACCATTTCAAAGTGTTTCTTAAAACTACTAAGAAACATTTATTAAAACATAGCTTGAAAAATCACTTCATAATTTTATAACACATTTAGTATAATGTATCTTAAAGCTTTTGAAAACATTACTTAAAACTCTAATTTTCTTAAAAACCTTGAAAACACTACATTAAATAGTGTAAAACCTTTTCTTTACGTCGCGGAAGCAAACTGGAGTGGTATCAATTCCCACATCTTCACATCTACCTTTCCGCAGCACCTAGTTCTTCTAACGGGTCCTACTGGTTACCCATATGGCTACCTACAGCATGAAAAACTTTTTATGAGCTTATGCTTAGTAAGTTCAAACATAAACTCACAAAGCGTTTAAACATACTTTAAAACTTTTCTCCTAAAAACCTTTTTCTTAACACGTTCCTCATAAACGTTTTTTACAAACACTTTTCATAAAACGTTTCTAGAACGTTTCTCATAAATATTTTTCATAAAACATTTATAAAACGTTCCTCATAAATGTTTTCATAACACATTTGAAACATTTATAAAAACGTTTTTCATAAACGTTTTCATAACACATTTGAAATATTTATAAAACGTTTCTCATAAATGTTTTCTTAAAACATTTAACATCAATCCTTAGAATGTATTTCATAAAGCATCCTTTATAAACCTTTTCTTATAACCATGAAAATCTTTTCATAAACAATTAATACAAAACATTCCTTAGAATGTTTTTCATAAACGTTTAACGTAAAGAGTTTCTCAAAATGTCTTTCATAACATAACATATAAATATCTCATAAAAAGGAATTCAAGCAGAGTCAAGATGCATGATTCCATTTATGCTTGATTATGAACTTTCAATTATGAGCACTTTATGAATACTCTTTTCTTACTGTAACTTACTATTCTCGTTTCTTAACTTTCTTTATCTTGCTTTCACTTTCCTTACCTTACTTTAGTATTCGTACCAACTCATTAATTATGAGAACATAAACATGATGCTTCTCTTGCGGAAGACTTGAGACCATCGATCACGTGGTCATGTACTTCACACCTTGGAGGTCAAACTTTAACTTTACTTTCATTACCTCATAACACAGAAGCTGGTACGACACTTTCCCTTTATCTTTACTTTACCTTCTTATTATCTTTTGTGAGCATGTCAGATGCAGTCACATCATATGCAAATATAATTGCAATTCATAACTTGTACCGTGAAATCTATGGCATAATAGATGTAACTTATAGCATAATAAATGCATTATAAAATGCACACATGGTTTGCAAACCATAACTTGTATTATAAAACTTATTGCATACATAACAAATGCATCATAAAATTCATAACTTAAACTATAAAATATTATGCATTGTCAAAATGCAAACATACTTTAAAATATTCTAAAAATCATAACTTATACTTTTAAACACGTTATGCATATCAATATGCAATAGACTTTAAACATAACAATTGCAAACTCATTGCAAATCTTGTTTTAAACTTTAAAACCATTTGCATAATAAATGCAAATATACTTTAAAATTAACTTGCAAAGCAATTGCAAACACATTTGTGAACATATAAATAAGTATTTGAAAATCTTTTACTTCATGCTGTAGGTGAGGTCTGATCTTACCCGTCTATAGCACTAGTGTTCTCTCATTCTTTTCTCATTCCTTCCATTGGTCGGCTTCCGTGTCATGAACAAATGACAGCCGACTTATTAATTAACTTTCTTTATTATCAATCCACTCGATTGATAATAAAACATATGCATTAACCATTTTTTCCTCTTTTTCATAATTCGGTACACTGTCGGTTTACTCTTTCCTTTCCTTAATTTTGTAACCCACTGGGTTACCTCACGTTTACTTAAACATCCTTATTAAAACTCTCGTCACACATGACGGTCACGTTACTTAACGTATTACGGAATATTTTTCGTCTAAGAACATTATGCTAAATCGGAGTGTTCGGCTCCGTTTTAGCCATTTTCGTAAAAATGATGATTTTACCCTTAACGAGTTTTTCGTCCATTTCGTAACTTGACAACACTCATTACGTAACTTTAACATTCCGTTACATACATAAAATGGAAAAATTATCACTAAGAAACATTTCCCGACATCGGGCATTTCGGGTCTGTTTTGGTCCTTTTTCATAAAATGACCATTTTACCCTTCATGTCATTTTCCTTCATTCATTCCTTAACTGAACTTTAAATCCTTAAAACTTAACATCCATAACAATGCATTTTAATACAGTACATACTATAGGCAAGATTGCTACTTACTTGGACTCCGAGCGAAGTGGGTCTGGTTGTACTTTGTTGTATCAACAGTACGTGAAGTATCCTCTATAGTGCTCCTCAAGCGACCATAAATGGCTAGGAGTGCTTCCTGGAGATCATACATTCTTTAACATGTCATTCTGGACTCCGATAATGCAATTTGAATCGTCTCGATTCGCGTGCAGTTGATACCGAACGATTTTCACCAAAGTGGAATTAACTCGAACAGAGATCACCATTGCTTTCAGAGCGTCAAAATGAGTCAGGAGACAGTCTCAGATCGTAGATTGAACGTCCGGATCGTAAAATCCCAAAACGGCCTTTGACCGACCGTTGACCGCGTTTGACCGACAGTTGATCGGCGTCAACTGGCCTCGTTGGTGGCTGAGCTTGAGCCTACCCCCCCTAAATCGACCCTCCTGAGTCGAATGGTGGGGTCAATTTCCCTCAATTTGACCTCCATCTGCTCCAATCGAAGCTGCCATCGACGGTGAGATAGAGCCACTCCGATCACGGCCTTCCGTTGATGGTGGCCCAAAATTGGCTTGGGGGAAAGCTTCCCCAGGCCACTCTGAGTAGTTCCCCCATGGTGGAGCTGCTCAACACCACCTGGAACGACGGTCCCACCTCGCCCACGGCGGCACGCGAAGGCGGAGGCCGTTCTCTGTCCTCCGGGGCTCGTTGCCCAAAATTGAGAGAGGCAAAACGTCCCCGGCACCTCTCTGAATGTTTTTAATACTATTTCCCTACCATCGGGGCTAGTGAATTTTTGTATTTACACTATAATACATTATTACTCTAGTGACACTGTATTTCTCAGATGTCGGTGGTCCGACGAAGTCGCCAATGAATTTTTATATTTACATAGTAATACAATATTACTAGGTTGATATTTGTATTTCTTGGTCGACGGTGATGCCAGTGAGGGAAGAAGTGAGAGACATGAAGCAAAAGGTGTAGAGTATTTTAGAGTTTTTGTTCTCAATTTTTCATAAAATATTACTCAATTTCTCCTAATATGTTATCTACTATACATGTGAAAAGTATATGACATTATTTTTACTAAGTTTTAATAGCTATTTTGCTCTTTCTCTTTATTATTATTAATCTTTAATGATATGTCATGTCAGCATTTTTTTTAGGTTTATAAACGAAATTGGATAAAGCAAGGATTTTGACCTGTTTTCTACAAATCCATAGATATTTTGACAATTGATAGATATTTTGACTGATTTTACAAAATCAAGGCAAAGAACTAGAGGGAGTTTATGAAAATAATCATATACTTTTCTAATAAGTTAAGCGTGTGTTTATTATAGGGGTGAAAATACATGTCGGCGGGTCGTGTTCGTGTCGAGTTGAAGCTCAAAAATGTAAAAAATACCTCAACATCAACTCGACCTAGGACGCAAACAAGGTTATAAAATTTTGACACAAACACGACCCGTCTTGATATGAGTTGACACAAACATGACCCGCCTTGACCCGGGATCTATGTAGCATACAACCCTTAATCAACCTGCAACTCGAAATCAACACGCAACCCAAAATCGACCCGTAACTCAAAATCAACCTATAATATTTTACCTTTAAATTTAATTTATGCACTAAAATTACATAAAAGTAGCATAAAACACTTTTTTTTTGAAATTAAATCACTTTCATACTATAAACACATCAAATTTAGTATCAATTTATCGATGCTATACATATTAGGACAAAAAGTTTTCAAAAAATAATAAAGTATTAAGATGCGGGTTAATTTAGTATCAAGTTAGTGTCAAGCATATTAATACGAACACGACCCGTTTTTAGGAGATTCAATTTCGGATTGACACGAAAAAGACTTGAGCTTATTTTTTGGATATTAACCCATAAAAAATTATGTCTTAAGAATATGGTGCTGTTATATCGCAACCCGTATTATTAGGCTTGATTTATTATTATTATTATTATTTTTGAGGGGTATACTTTTCTGGCAAGTATTGAAGAAAAGGAAAAGGAAAATTTGGATTTGCGACCGAATAATAATCAATCACCATCTATTATCAACGCAAGAGAAATCTGCAAGAATTACCTCCCAGCCCGTTTCAGATCTATCAGAGAAAATTCCAAAAACTTTGATTACAACTCAAGTAATAATTTAGAAAAAATCATAGGTAGATACAAAGGGAGAAGAGAGAGAGAATGTCGAGCGACAGTGACGACATGGACGAGGACGAGCTCCTTCAGATGGCGCTCAAGGAGCAAGCCCAACGAGATCTCAATTACCAGAAGCCGTCTTCTGGCAACTCTCGCAAGCCCGTCGCTAACTACGTTAAGCCTCCGCCACAGCCGCCGCCTCCGTCGAAGAAGTCGCCGATGCCGAAGGCCGGTGCTCCAGCGACGCGACCGGTTGACGACGACGATGATTCGGAGGTCGAGATGCTCAGCATTTCCAGCGGCGACGACGAGTCCACCGAGAGGGGTCACCTCCGTTCAGGTGCCAGCGCCTCTAGGGGCCGCGCCGGTGCCGGTAGAGTTGCCGGTAGGGATGACGATGGCGGCTGGGATGGTGACGAGCCTAATTGTTGGAAGCGCGTCGATGAAGCTGAGGTATTATGCTATTCAATTCCGATTCTGGTTTTTGTTTTCTCTAATAGAGAATGAAGAAAAGTTTTCTTTTTTACTTGTAAGATTCTTCGGTTAGGAATTTTGAAATTTACTTAATTGAAGAATTTTTGCTTCCGTGCTGGTTGAGACTGTAGTTTAGAATTGATAGGGCATTGCAGCTCATAAACAATGAGCTGTTGCATATAAAAGTATGATCAATGATGAGGATCTGTTCGTGATGCTCAAGCATTAGAAAAGTCATGAACATGAGCAAGTTGTTGAGACAAAGAATGGGAAAGAATGACTCTGTTTTATTATCTGCTATGTACCAATTAGATTGGTGGACCATTAGAGTGCAGTTTTCCTGGTATGGTGATATGTTTTTATAAGAACGTATAACAATTTTAGATTGCAAGACCATCTATGTATTTAGCATTTTAAAGAACTAGCGCTTGTTATGCTTCGTATGAAGAATGCGGGGTATGTGGAAAGAACATGAGCTAATTGAAATGCTATACCACTTTGCGAGCTCTTGTTGTTTAACGTCTATAGTAGATGTAAAAAAAATAAAAGAAGAAGAAGAAGAAGAAGAAGATGTATTCCACGGTTGGACTTGCATAGAAAGAGAGCATATCAAGGGGGCACCTTTTTTTAATTAATTTTTACCTTTGTTTCTTTCACAACAATGATGCTTTGATTTGTTTGTTGTAAACTTCCCTACATTTTGTTATCCCCTATTTCAGGCAGAGGGTAGAGCAATACTCTTCTAGTGATTGTCCATACATGCTCTACCTGTTAAATGTTTCTCCAAAAGTGATGTTATGTTTGAAGTTTTCGCATGTAGTATGTGCTAGGATTATCACACTTTTTATCTGTAATTGGCTCAAAAAAAAAAAGGTGTTTAGATGTAATTATGCTTCTTCAACAGCTTGCTCGTAGGGTTCGTGAAATGCGGGAGACAAGAACTGCGCCAGTGGCTCAAAAGTTTGAGAAGAAGGCATCAGTGGTGGGAAGAAAGGGGCTTAATAGTTTACAATCTTTTCCTCGTGGCATGGAGTGTATTGATCCATTGGGTTTGGGGTAAATTTCATTTCAATGCTTCTGTTTTTATTTTTTTTTCCTTTCATAACAAAGGTATTTTTCAGCACACTGGGATGGCTAGCTAAGGATTCACGTGCATTGGGACCTAAGTTTCATGGTCCATCTTACTCTCTTCTTCTTGCTGTTACTAAGACGTCTTTGTGTTGTCCTTGCAGTGTAATAGACAACAAATCACTGAGGCTGATAACTGAGTCATCAGAAAGCTCTCCATCCAAGCATGAAAGAGATCATCTGGATAGCAACCTTCGTGGTAACGTGTCGTATTCAAATACATAATAGAAAGCATCATTGATCTTTTCATTTCGTTGGATAGGCATAGGTTTCTTTTTAAAAAAAAAAAGGACAGGAAGATGTCATATTGTTCGCTGAATATTGTCATAGACTAATATTCAACTTGCCACCCAGCAAAGTGAAAGTTTGTAGTTTAAGTTTTTTTTCATTCAATACTTGGAAGTGTTTATCTATCTTTTAGTTCATTTTTAGCCTTTCGTTACCTAAGAAGATTCATCTGAAACCTCCTTCTGAACTAACAGTTTTTAAGAAGATTCATCTTTTCACCTCCTTCCAAACTAACAGTTTTTACTATTTGGTTTAGTGATGCCTTTATTCAAGACATCAAGTCTTTATTAACCTTTATGTTTGTTCATAACTTACCATCTATCTAAGAAGTTTATTCTCCCATAAAACCTCCTCCCAATTAATGTTCTTTTGTTGAGTTGATGTTGGCCCAGTGGATCCTGTGGCATGTTAACTATAATCTCTTTGGAGATGTGAAGATACATTCAATGTAGACAATGAAAAATTCTCTGTGTTTTTTCTTGGTTTTCTAGTTGTAATAACATATATCCAAAACCATTTCAAGTTTCCCATATTTACAAAATATGTTTTAATACCCAAGAACTTTCATTAGATGAATATCTTTTAAACATTGTCCTATATTAGAAAAAGGATCTCATGTGTATGTGTTTGTGTATTACACTTTTTACAAGAATCTTCTTCACAGAAGCTTACAAACAAACAAACAAAGCAAAGCAAGGCAAAGCAAACAAACTACAGAATAGAACTAGAAATTGGGTTCTTAAGAAAGCCTAGAACTAGATCCTCCTGCTATCTGAAAGCTCAACATAAAAACAAGGACTCATGGAAATAGGTATTTCTTTGCATATGGTAGTTCAGAGCACCATTATGCAATTCTTCAAAATTTCCTGTTTCCTTCCTTCTGAATGCTCCGCCTAAATGCCTAAAGGAATCGTGATCCAAGTTTTTCAGTTCTAACTCCCTCTCTAACCTACTAGGAACCAGCCATTCCTTAAAGCTTCTTGCATGCCTAATGCAGTATTAGCGGAGACTATCATAACTCTTAACCCTTTTTCATCCCTATTTACTCGCTTCAAGGAATCCACCTAAGGGCACGTAAATTAGATGCTATCTGTTTTCTTGAATTATGATTCTCAAATTATTCATGAGCTCAGTAGCAGTTTAGGGACCTACTTATGGTGCTAGCTATCTCAATTACTCAGGCAATTTGAGGGACTGCATCAGTAACAACTATTTCAAATTCCAGAAATTAGGATCACTTAGCAATTCAAACTTCCGTAGTGCCGTTGGTTGGTTGTTTCTTTGAAATTTTAGGAAAGACTAAATTTCATATATTCCTGTCAAGATAGGAAACAACGAACTCTTTCATGACTTGAAGTGGCTCAAGAGTTTAAACTCGTTAATGCAAGTTGAGTCTTGTTAGTTACACATTTGTGTGTTCCCTTCACCGTAGTATGTGGCTGATGTTTCCTTTATGTGAATTGTGCAGAGAAGTTGATGTATTTCTCTGAGAAATTTGATGCGAAGTTGTTTCTATCCCGGATACATCAAGATACAAGTGCAGCAGATCTGGAGGTTGGTGCTCTTGCCTTGAAGAGTGATCTCAAAGGACGGACTCAGCAGAGAAAACAATTGGTTAAAGACAACTTTGATTGCTTTGTCTCTTGCAAAACCACAATTGATGGTAAGCAATCTTGGCATAAACATAGGATTGGTCACTATTTGTGGAAAGGGGTAATTACAAGGAGGGGTGCAGAGTTAAATGTGCTTTACAATCTGATTCAGAAGGCACTCTAAGCTGGCACCTGTTCCCCTAAATTAGACCTGTATTGTTATACGTTAGAAGGCACAAGTTATATGATGCTATAGATGTTAATTTAGGAAGCATTCGTGGATGAAACAATATTTTTATACTTTTTGTTATATAGGAAACTAGGAGGTAAATATTTGTGGAGAAAAGAACTAACGACTGTCTATTGTAGCTGTCAATGATGGAATTGTTAGGAATTGTTAATCTTTATGATATCCTATTATTTTTCTCATTTTTGTTTTTACTCTTTTCTTTCAAGAAACTAAAGCTCTATTTGGATAATAAAATTTCTGTTAAAATAGGTTAAGCTGTCCTCATGCAAAAAAAGAAAAAAAAAAGTTGCAAATCCTAGCACATAGCTTTTTGAATATCCTTGCGATCTCCTTTAACCACGGACCATTATCCATATTGAACATGTATGTCTCTTCTAACTGGAATTGCATTCAACTTGCAACTTGAGATACTAGCCCAAAAATTTATTTTAATTAATGAGGCATTGATACGCACCATGGGGAGATCACTTTGTCACTTAAGTATCTATCTCTTTTATGTATTTATAGTGTCTATCGTTCAACTGATTATATTACTAATTTGTTGCCAGACATTTTCTGTCTGCCATGATACAGGCCACTGAATGTTATATCACTGTATACTCTAGAAAATCTAATGCATTTTATTTTTTCCCAAAAAGAAAAGAAAAGAAAAGAAAATCTGTGTTTTCTTCCTTTTTTCCTTAATGAGTTCCATATCTTTGTGAGTTATTTTCTCTTCTCTATAACTATTTCATGCATCATTTTTGAATTAAAATATGATTTAACCATTATCAGCTCAAGCCCACACACTAATTTCTCATGATTGTCATCCAATTAGGAAAAAAAAAAAAAAAAAGAAAAATTGTGAAAGATCATTGGATCTGTAGCTTTTGCTTAAATGCCTTTAGGTAATTGCTGGAGGGCTCCTTGTTGATGCAGTATATTTCTTGTCTTCAACAGATATCGAGTCAAAGTTGAGGCGGATTGAAGAAGACCCTGAAGGATCAGGAACTTCACATTTGTTTAATTGTATTCAAGGAGTGAGTTCATTGGCTAATCGTGCTTTTCAGCCTTTATTTGAGAGGCAGGTTTGTGATACTTATTTCTAGGTTGGTTCCCAGTTCTGTCTGTGCTTATGGAACTTGGATGACTTAATTGTGACATATCTGTTGAATGTCGATTGTAGGCTCAAGCTGAGAAGATCAGGTCAGTCCAAGGAATGTTGCAGAGGTTCCGGACCCTCTTCAACTTGCCTAGTACCATACGTGGGAGTATTAGTAAGGGAGAATATGATTTGGCAGTTAGAGAATACAAGAAGGCGAAATCCATTGCTTTGCCATCCCATGTATGCAACAATCTATATTTGCTCTTGAAAATATTTTTAGTCAAGGAAAATTATATCATGTTTGAAATGAATGGATGCCGTACATACAATGACCTGAGATTTAGAATATGAGATATTTTGTGGTTCTTTTAAAGTATTTGTGATGTCATACTATCAAGATGTTCTTGAAAAGAGTTCTTTTTCTTTTTCTTTTTTTTTTTTTTTTTTTTGCCATACGTGCATATAATAAGAAACTGGACTAATATTAATATTGGAAGATATAGCAGGGTTTTGAAGAGAAGCTTCAAGATGCCAGTTTTCTTTTTGGAAGAACAAAATTATTCTTTGTTGGAAGGATGTTTTGTATCAATAGTGTTTTTAGACTCTTTAATTGCTGTTTTTGTTTCGTTGCACTCTTGTTCTTAGAGGATACGTTGTCCTTGGAGCTTTCTGTTGTTATGCTTTGATAAATTATTAAAATCTTCGTTATTGTTAAAAATTAGTGATATCGAAAAATGTCATCAAAAGAACCTGAGGACAAGATATCCCCATAAGAATTTTAAAAAAAAAAAGTCCTGGAGACTGCAGAAACTAAAAAAACTCAAGAACGGTCTTTTTATCTTGCTTGAAGAATATATTTTTTGGTAATGTTTTCTCGTATTTAAAAAAAAAAAATTCTGTTCATTGGAGGACTTGTTATTATTCCTTCCTGTTCTCTTATTTATTATCTATGATATGATGATAAAGGCGTCCTCTGCTATTGTTTATTCCATGTTTCCATTTATTTTAGGCAGAAAAAATATGTAGCGAAATGTGAAATTGTAATTTTTTTTGAGACGAAATTGTAATTATTTTGATATGTATCTATACGCTTATTCTTCCTACATTGCCATTCTTTTCCCTGCTATTTCTTTTTGAAAAAAATCCTTCTTTATAGAGTATTTCTTGGTTATTTGGTGGATAACAGGTGGGAATACTAAAACGTGTTCTTGAAGAGGTTGAGAAGGTGATGCACGAATTTAAAGGAATGCTTTACAAGTCTATGGAGGACCCACAAATAGACTTAACAAATGTAAGCTTGTGATGTTTCCTTTGACAATTCCTTTTTAGTCGACACTTAAGGCTGAAAGAGTGGTGTTAGTGGTGTTCACCTGGCAGATTCTGGATGTCGACTAGTTTTTCTCCTTGTAGTGGTTAGGCTTCAACTAAAATTATCACTAGAGATAAATATCTTTTACATCTCAGATGATATTATGATTAGATCAGATTATATTTTGGTTATACTAAATTACAGTTGTTGTCAATTTACAGTTGTTGTCATTCTGTTCCTGTGTGTATGTGTGTGCTTGTGTATTTATGTATGCTTAATCTTGGATCAGAGTTTTGTTACTTCCCTTCACCCTTTTTACTATTATTTTCTGTGTCTCTCTTCTCAAACTCACTTTCTCTTTCCCTCTGCTTCTCAGTCTCACTCTGTCTGTCTGTTTAATCTTAATATTTTTGATGCATATGGAATTTTATCCTTCATGTAGCTTGAAAACAATGTGAGGCTGTTGGTGGAGCTGGAACCTGATTCCGATCCTGTTTGGCATTATTTAAGTATACAGGCAAGGAAATTTTTTCTGTATTCCGCTGTTGTTAAAGTATAATTCGGACGACCGTTTCTTTTTGTGCTGGATTGAGTTTCTTTAGTGCTCGTTCTTCAAGTTTCTAGGTTCTGCGGATGTTGCTTAGCTGGTGAACTCAGTTAGAACGTGAAGCCTGAACTCTTTTTCCTATTAGACCTGTCTATATTTTCCATATTCCAAAGACTATAAGCCAGATAGTCACATGTCACATGTGGCCTCAGAAAAAAAAAGATTAAAATCCTTATGTTTCTGTTTGGAAAAAGTCATCCCAATTTAGTTACCAAAAGATCAACAGACTAAATTTCAGCGTCCTGTTCCTTTCAGAACCAAAGAATTCGAGGTTTGCTTGAGAAGTGCTCCTTAGATCATGAAAGCAGGATGGAAACTTTGCATAATGAGATACGTGAAAAGGCCTTTTCTGATGCAAAATGGAGACAGATTCAGCAAGACATGAATCAATCTGTGAGTTTAATCAAGAAGTTACTATTTATTATTATCATCATCAGCATCATCATCTGTGTAGGGGATGTGCTTTTTTCATTTACTTTTGCGTTATTTATTTTTGGGCATTGCTGTTTAATGCTTTTCGATGAACTCATACTTTTGTTGTTCAATTTCCCTCTTGCCAGTCAGATGTCAACCATTTTATGAACAACAACCTTACAGTGGATTCTCAGCCGGTAGACTTGACAGGTGAAGAAGTTGATGCTCTTAGAGGGAGGTATATTCGAAGGTTAACTGCTGTACTTATTCATCACATACCAGCCTTCTGGAAAGTAGCACTTTCGGTTTTCAGTGGGAAATTTGCAAAGGTATGTTTTGTAATTTCCTTTTTCGATTTTAGGTTTTAGAGTGGCTAAAAATTTTTGAGAATTATTAAAAAAAAAAAAAAGTTTGTTGAAATAAGTCAAGGGAGCTTTATTTGAAACAGAATTTTATATTTACCAGTTTCTTGCCTTTTTATTCATGTTCTAAGAAATCTCTAAACTGATATCATTAAGTGCCTAAATGTAATTGTATATAACTTATTTGAATGTGTCATGTGGGTACTGTATATAAAAGCATGTTTGGTAGTTGTCCTTGGCATGTGGAACGTGTTCATTTAACATGTGTATAAGGAATGTCATGCTTCATTCTCTTTTCACCTTAATCTATAACCATTTTATTAGTGCTAGTTTATTCTCCTCATAATTTTATAGTCTTTAGAATTACCAACTTGCTAGCTTTTTCTTCTCTTTTTATTATAACTTGAAGAATGGCAAGGCTTTTTTTATTTGTTTATTAATTATTATTATTATTATTATTATTTTTTCCATGGACCACTTTTTCAATCAACTTTCTCATCTTCTTTTTGCTCTCCTTTTACTTTGTTCCATTTCCAGGAATTCTTCTCATTTTTAAATTTTAAAGAAGTGTCTGGGTTAGTTTTCTAGGGATCTATTTTCAGCTAATTTTACTTGATAGTGAACATTTTAGAAACTTTCACTTTCTTTTATAATACTTATTCTTTTAGCCATACAACTAGCTTGCTATAAAAGTAAACCAAAAAGAAAATAAGTTGATGGTCTGCTTAGGACTTATAGTTCTTCACGACGATCAGTGTTAATGCTTTTTTGATGTCTGACATCTATCTGCTTATTCCCCCTACATGCTTGTTTGAGCTTGGAGTGCGGATGATAAAATTGAAGCCTGTTGGGTTTTGGACTTCAGGCTTCAGCAATGATTAATGCAATTATAAGCTCAGTGTTTGTTGTTATGATGAACTAAGGGTCCGTTTGGTTCATTGATTCAAAACATGATGGTTTGAAATTTTTTTGGTTTAAAATGTGTGGTTTGAAAAATGGGTTCAATATGTTGAAAACAAGGTGAGATTGTTTCTGGATTTAGGTTGCTTTTTGGTTCAAAATTTCAAATCAATGGTTCGCAATGAGCTTCACTTTTTTTTTTTTTGGTGAAACCCTAGCTCAAATGAAATTTTTGGTTTGAACCATGCGAACCATTAAACCAAACGGGCCTCAGCCACCTTGTGTCTCTCTAGCTATACGAAAACGAATTCCATGCTTGTCCCTGTGCTGCTCCGTTAAAGTGGGCTACTGAATAGATCTTTTCCGTCAGATGATTTTATCCTTCATTTTGGTTCTGGATCTTATTGTTTTGTCTCAGGTTTCAACTGAATCAAATACCAATACTTCTGCAAATAAAATTGAGGAAAAATTTGGAGATGGGAGGTACTCATCTCATTCTCTTGATGAAGTTGCTGGAATGATTCGTTATACCATATCTGCTTATGAAGCAAAGGTGAGTGTGCTTGGGAGATTATGTACCAGTTTGTAAATGTGAACCAGTCGAATAAGCTACTCTGATAGTTGTATTTATTGGTTAATTGCAAATCTTTTATATTACTATCCTGGATCATTTAATAAAAATTCCGTTTTCCAGTTTGTGTAGCGTGCAAGTAAGGAAAAGAAAGGACACATTTAACTCTTATCTTGTTAACCTCTCTTCAACTTTTTCTTTGGTTTATTAGTATTCATGAAAACCTTTTTATACGGCGTAAAGCTGTCAAATAAGAAAAAATTTATGGTAGATGTAAGGTTCTGCCATTTGATTCCAGCTGACAAAGGGAACTTACAAATTAGCATTACATAATTGTTGTCTTTTGAGGAAATCCCTTTATTTATACCTGTACATGATTCTTTTTTATTAAAGAAATTTTGTCCCTTTTTTGTGAACTTACCATGTTGAAATATTATCAAAAATGTGTGGCCAGAAAAAACTGTCAAATAGAAAAAGATCCTTTGCATGTAATATTGGTTCAACAGATAAAGTTCCATTCTCCAGCCGCGTGTTTGTTGTTTTGAAGGGCAACATGGACTAACGAAAGGAAGAGGGGTTATTATTGAAAAAATTATAGTGTTACAAATTGCTGGAGGCAGTTTTCTTTTCAAAAGAAGTAATTAAAATACTTAAAATCATAATAATATAAAATAAATAAATAAAACAAGAAAAAAAAAAGATATCAATTGTTGTTCAATTTACTCATTATTTTTCAAATGCGAAGCATGTTATTTTTAACAACTTGATCTCTCTCTTGAATTTTTTTCCTTCCCTGGTTAACTTTATATTCAAAATTGAGCATAACACCCATCTTTGGTAAAACCACATTCACTGCCTGTATGCTTTAGGTCTGATGACCCTGGGTTTAGTTGGTGATTACTGGTAAGTTTATGATGGTGCAGGTCCAAAACACATTTCGTGATCTTGAAGAATCAAATATTCTCCGACCATATATGAGTGATGCCATAAAGGAGATAACTAAAGCGTGTCAAGCTTTTGAAGTGAAGGAATCAGCTCCCCCGATAGCTGGTAAGTTAGTTTTTTCTGAAGCTGCAAAATGTTGAATTTATCGGTGGAATCTGAGCTGTTTGACTTTTATTATGCAACAGTTAGTGCGGTACGAACACTTCGTTCAGAGATAACAAAGATTTACATTCTAAGGCTTTGCTCATGGATGCGAGTATCAACAGAGGAGATTTCAAAGGATGAAACTTGGGTTCCTGTCTCAATTATTGAAAGGAACAAATCTCCTTACACAATCTCGTTCCTGCCTCTTGCTTTCCGTTCTGTTATGGCCTCAGCAATGGATCAGATCAATTTGTAATTCCCTCCCTCCCTCTCTCTCTCTCTCTTTCCCCCCCATTATAAGGAATAGTTGGCAAGCTTCAGAATTGTGAACTTGCACCTGAGGCCTCACTTCTTTCCTAAACTTAGTGAACTTCTGTGGCATGGGATGTAGAGTTTAACATACTTCTTTTTTGGGAAGATGAACGTATTGTAAAGTGATAGTTGGCAAGCTTCAGATTTGTGAACTCGTGCCTGAATCCTGACCCTTGCTCTCCTAAACTTGGTGAACTTCTGTGGCATAGGATGTAAAGTTTAATATATATTTCATCTTAAAGTAGATATATCACTTATTTATCTCCTGATGTTGAGTGTGGGTTACGGTACCTTGTGGAGATAGATGACCAATTTATCTGCTGGGGTTGGAGTGTCAATGTAGAGTTTAACATACTTTTCATCTTAAAGCAGATAGGACCTTGTACTGCCACTCTGTCAAATAATCTTTATTAATTACTTTGCAGGATGGTTCAGTCTCTAAGGAGTGAGGCTGGAAAGTCTGAAGATATGTTTGCTCAATTTCAAGAGACTCAAGAATCTGTTAGACTTGCATTTTTAAACTGTTACCTGGATTTTGCTGGTAAATAAATGAGTTTTCCACTAAGTGATAATTTGAAAGTATTCTTGCATTGTCTAGTCATGTTACATTCATCTTCTATACCTTAATCAGGTTATTTGGAGCGTATTGGGAGTGAGCTTGCCCAAAATAAAACAAGCAAAGAAGGTTCACATTTTCCAAATGGATATTCAGATGAATTAGAAGAGAAGTCATTGACTGATCTCCCAGGAAGTGTAGCAGATCCTCATCAAAGACTTTTGATAGTATTAAGTAACATCGGCTATTGCAAGGAGGAACTTTCTTATGAGTTGTACAACAAATACAAACATATTTGGCTGCAGTCTAGGTATATAACTCCCTTTTCTGTTTTTTCTTTTGAGTGAAATACTTGAATTTTTGCAGAGGCTTCTTTTTTTCCTCATGGTATGGAAAAATCTGGATAAGCATTCACTGAATCACCATGTAGTTTGTTACCCATTTGCTACACGTCCCAAGCTTCTTTTTTTCCGCATGTTAGGTTTTGGGGTGTTGAGTTCCCCTGACGGAGCCTGGCGGGCACCTCGAACGTATTGCCAAGAGGGCCCCTGCTTGGCGAGATGCCCAGCTCGGATTGGCCTCCAGTGAAGGAGCTTGTCTCCCAGGAGTTGAACCCGTTTCCTCTTGGATAAGAGGGTCTTAGGGTGTCCCCCAGGTACCAATCCAACTAATTTCCTCTTGAATAAGAGGGTCTTAGGGTGTTCCCCAGGTATCAATCCAACTAATTAGTTGGATTGGTACCTGGGGGACACCCTAAGACCCTCTTATCCAAGAGGATACGGGTTCAACTCCTGGGGGACGTGCTCCCCCCGCGGGAGGCAAATCCGAGCTGGGCCTCTCCCTGAGCAGGGGTCCTCTCGGCAATACGTTCGAGGTGCCCGCCAGGCTCCGGCCGGGGAACTCAACACCTCAACAGTAGGGTTTAATATGCTTAAATAGCCTGAGACATTTCTTTTAGTTTGCTGGGTTTAATTTTGACCAAATTTTGGGTATAAGATGATGTTCCACCTCTATGCTTTGGTAATATCTATTAGTTTACTTTGTTTGGTTAGTATTCTGTGAATTGGACTCATTAGGTCAAGGATCCTTGTTTTTGTGCATCTCTGTTTATCTGATTATAATGGTTATCTTGTGTGTTACTCAGCCAACTGATTGGTTACCTGGTGCTCTATTTTATTTTACATGCAAAATAAGTTGTCTTAGTATTATCCTGCTGATCCCACTGATGATATCATCTCATGTATTTTTTATTCTTCTTAGGGAAAGGGATGAAGAGGACAGTGATATACGAGATTTAGTGGAGTCTTTCTCTGGGCTTGAGGGAAAAGTCCTTGAACAATATACTTTCGCAAAGGTATAGCCAAACTTAAAAATGCTTTATTTCCTTAAAAGAAAATTTCTGCGGTTCTCTCTGCTCCACAACCCGTCCCTCCTCTTTCTCCTAGAAGCTTGTAAGATTATGTGGGCTCTGATGTGGGCTTAAGGGGGTTTCTACTATATTGATTTGTCTTCTTTTTTCAGAAACTCTATTAGAGCATGTCTGCTAACAAGAATAGAGAGAAGAAATGCATGAATATGATTTATCTTTTTTTTGTTTTTTGAAACAAGAAACTGAATTTATTAGAATAAATAAAAATGTACAAAGAAAAGAGGAAGAGATATCCTCACAGATCAAAAATGGGAATTACAAAAAAGGGGGCCCCAATTCCTAACCAAATCTGTCAGACTACCAAACTCTTTGTTTTTATAAACCCACGAAGGAACCTAAAATTTAATTCTATCCCATAAGACAAAACCATCTCCCTATCATTGAAAATTCTATTATTTTTTTCCAACCAAATACTCCATATACTAGCTAAAAAAGATCTTTCCTTTAGAACTGAAAGCATTCGGTGGAGGAATGTGGAGTATGATTTGTCTTATTGTACTCATATTATTTACAGAAGTTAAAGAGTATTGCTGGCCCATTCTTTAGAATGATAAATGAAGTTTCTGTTTAGTCCCTGGATTTTCAAGAGTTAAAATCCCCAACGTGTTAGACTGTACGGAAGAGTAAAAGCCTTGGACTAAATTATTTTTCATGAGACGTGTAGGCATTCTATGGTGTTTGGTCCCCCTTATGGTCATTGAAAAAGTGGTTTAATATTTTGAACAAGTACAAAGAAAACATGCTTGTGGGAGGGGATTCCAGTGCTTAAGTTTGTCGATTTAGTTAATCTTCTTTGATGGAGAAACTTAGTATATGACAATTGACTGATTTGAGAACCTTTGATGGTTGAGATATACATGCCGGTCAAGAGCTTGCTCGTCAACTTTTTGCAGGCTTGTTTGCTTTTATTAAATAACTACAATTTTTCATTTTCCATTTTTTTATTTCTTATTTTCTCTTTTATTTTTGTTCTCTTTTGAATTTATTTTTGCATGCTTCAAATTTCTAAAACTATTGCTCTATTTTATGAGTTTACCTTTGTCCAAAAATAAAGAAATAAAATGGAACAAGAATGGAATATGTAATTTACTTTTCTTGGGCCCCTTGTCTCAAATTTGATTATTAACGGAGCATTTTTGTCTCTTCTTTTCAGGCAAATTTGATCAGATCTGCGGCTGTGAACTATTTGTTGGATTCTGGTGTTCAGTGGGGTTCTGCACCCGCAGTTAAAGTAGGATACTAGTGATTTCGTTATTAGTATCAGGACCCCTTTATTTTTTTCCCTCCAGAACTTCTTTGTTGGAGGTTGCTCTTTTTTTTTCAGCGTTTTTAAGGGCTGGAGTTGTGCAGGGTGTAAGGGATGCTGCTGTTGAGTTACTGCATACCTTGGTAGCTGTGCATGCAGAGGTACCTAATGCATGCCTTCTGTAATCATTTGTGTTAAACTCAAGCGATTGTGATCCTTTTTTTGGAAGCTAAACAGTGATTTTCTAACGCAGAAAATGTTGGAATATTAAAATTAAAATCAGCCCGCCTCCTAATAGCTTAAACTTTTAGGGTAAATGGTAAATTTATATGGTATCATTATCATATCAGGAGGTCACAACCTAAAAAGTTCAAATCCCTGCTAAATTAGTTGACATCACATGTTGGGCTTTAATGTGTTTCGGGCTCGTAACTGTACATAAGTATATGTATATGTATATATATAGGATGCATTCACGGGTGTTTGCTGTCCTTGATATTTACCTCCTCCTCATTGTACAGGCCACACATGAGGGGGAGTGATAGAAATTTGAAACTAATGTCAGTCCACCTCATAATTGCTGAAGCTTTTATGACAAAAAGTAGATTGATAGAATCCTCTCCTCTCGAAACCACCCACCTCCCGACACACACGTATACACACTAAGATTATTGTATTTTTGTTGCCTTGGTAGATATTTTTTAGTTAACTGGTTCAGTGCACAATGGCATCTGGAGGTTTCTGAGTTATGTGGCTCTAAAAAGAAGCAATCTCTCGACTGCAGGTTTTTGCTGGAGCTAAACCCCTTTTGGATAAGACGCTTGGCATTCTTGTTGAAGGTCTAATTGATACTTTTCTCAGCCTTTTCCACGAAAACAAGACCAAAGATCTTAGGTCACTTGACGCCAGTGGTTTTTGTCAGCTCATGCTCGAGGTAAATTATTGTGTCCACATTTAGCACTCCTTTGTGTCTGTACGTTGCTATTGAGATATCTCACTTGTTTTTGTTTGCTTTGTATACTCTGCAGCTTGAGTATTTTGAAACCATATTGAATCCTTATCTTACCCCTGATGCGAGGGAGTCTCTGAAGTCCTTACAGGGGGTGCTTTTGGAGAAAGCCACTGAGAGTGTAAGTGAGGCAGTGGATAATCCAGGGCATCACAGACGACCAACCCGGGGGAGCGAAGATGCACTTGCAGATGATAGACAGCAAGGAATGAGTGTCTCACCAGATGACCTGATTGTAAGAGCTATCTCCTTGCTTTTTTCTTGTACCGTCTCAGGTTTCAAGGAAATTGGCAAGAACTAGTCAATTTATTACACTCCTCGTTGCTGCCATGTTGTATCTTAACATAATAAATGTACATTCTATACATGCATAAAAATAGGGTTTATCATTTGGGTCTTGATTTAATTTCGTGACTGCATTCTAATGGCTTCTCAAAAGAACCTTCATTATATGTTTTTATCAATTCATTTCCTAAATATGCTTTCTCAATTTTCCATGTATGCTTTAGGCTCTTGCTCAGCAGTGCAGCTCCGAGTTACTAGAAGCAGAGCTTGAAAGGACTCGCATTAACACGGCTTGCTTTGTGGAGTCGGTTCCGTTGGACTCTGTACCAGAACCTGCCAAGTCTGCCTATAATTCCTTCAGAGGATCAATAGACTCTCCCAGCAGAAACTACAGAGGAACACAAGCAACTGCATCCTTGAGCTTCTCCCACCAAAGACGTCGATGAATATATCAGTGACCTGGATTTTTTTCCTGTGTATGTTCAATTGTTGTGCTTTAGTTATTAATTGCGTGAGGTCCAATTTTTTTCCCGCTTTCCTATTCGTTTCTCAGTTCTTTTTGTTGTTGTTGTTGTTTTGTTTCCCTTGCCTTTTTCCACCCCCTTCCTTTATTTCCTTTTAACGGGAAAATATTGGTTGTATATGTTCTTTTTGGCAATTTTTCTGGCCTTCTAGATGCTGTCAATAAAAATGCATATCTATTTATTTATTAACTATTTGAGCAAATTAGGCTATTGTTTGTATATGTTTTTTTTTTGGCAATCTCTGTGGCCTTCTAGATGCTGTTAAAAAAAATGCATGTCGATTTATTTGTTAACTATTTGAGGAAATTATACTTATTTTATTTTGGCGTTTTGACCCGAATCTTTTAAAAGAAAAATTGTATACCATCTAGATTCTTATTTACCATCTTTTTTCTACAACTACAAAAGATTTTGAAATTCTTAACAATTGTTACCTTGAGGGAATTCTTCGGTAGTGTATGCAATATATTCACAATAAGCATGTTAATGGTTTTTATTTATTTATTTATTTATAAGATATTACGGTTTTGTAATATTAAAGAATATTGAATTTGAAATACAGAACAAAAAGTGTAAATTTACAAATTTTAAGAAACTGAGAGGGCATGCAGCGAGGTGAAATTGTAGATAGTACCATAAAAAATGTAGCTAATAGTTTAGTTTAGGATTTTGTAATATTTTCACTAGAATTAGTATACAATATTATTTTTAATTTCAATAGCACACTATGAGGGGGAAAATGAATTTATTGACTAAACAACTAGTAAATATTAAGTAAATAAAAAAATTCGTGAATACTGCAAAAAAAAAAAATATATATATTAATTATAAGGTCTCATATGCGTAAATACATAAACTAAATCTGGTCATAAGATTAATACAGGCTATCAAATTTGGTCATGGCAAATTTGATAAATTCTGGATTTAATTTAATTTTAAGTGCTAACGATTCAGTCATTTATTTTTTTCCTTAAAAAAAAGATTATTTACCTCACCCAAAGAAGAATGGGTAATTTCATAAATGCCCCTAAATTGTGTGTTCTAATTCAACAAGTCCCTGAGATTTTGAAAAGAATTTATTTTCATCCTCTGAACTACATAAAATCATTTAAAACATCTCCTAAACTAATGTAGTTTCATAAATGTTCCCCAAACTATCAATTTTGTGTCAACAAAAATTGAAGGCAAGTTGACACAAAATCAACAGGTAGAGCAAATTGACTAAAAATCAATATCATTGAGAATATTTATAAGATTATAAATAGTGTCACGTTATAATATTGTTATAATGAGTCTTTTGAACGATTTTGTATAGTTTACCAGATGAAGGGAACCCTTTTCAAAATTCAAGCCGGAGGAAGCATTTATGAAATTTATCTAAGAAAAATATACAGCAAGAAAAAGAGTAATAGTTCGATTGCCCCTTCTTCACGGAAGTCCACCATACTACAGATGATTCTTGCATGCCTTTTTTCATCGAAATTTTAAGAGTCAGATAGATAAAATTACTAATTTCGGACTCTTTTACAGATCTTGGACTCCTCCTCAGAAGTTATAAATGAAATTAGCCCAAAACAAAAACGAAAGTACAAGGGGCTAAATAGGTTGTAAGGGGCAAAGAGAATCTATAAATTAATTATTAATAAATATATTAATTACATAAATATATCATTTTTTCCGAAAGGCATAAATAAATCATTTAGCTCCAACTTTTTAAATTAATTCCGTAATTTTAGAAATTATAAAAATTTCAAACAATTGTTTCCATTTAGTCACTAATACTCCTTTTAAACCGAAAAAAGGCAAATAAAATACACTCGAACGATTTGATTTTTTTTTTTTTTTGGATCTACATATTTATAAAAGAAAATATTAAAATGTACTTAACCATTTAAAAAATATGTAGATTTTAATATGAAAAAAAATCAGCTTCTTAGGTATGTTTGACACACCGTATTGTATTGTATTGTATTATATTGCATTGTTTTATATTATATATAAAAAATACAATGCAATACAATACAATACAATACAATATAATACAATATAATGTGTCAAATAAGCCTTTAGATATATAAGATAGGATCAAAACTAACAAACGAAGCACAACAAAAATAGGTTGGCAGCGAGACCACGGGCTAGAACGTGACAGTTTGCGGGCTCAGGGAAATGATGAGGTGCTTGGGCCTAGGGCAATGGTGGTCGATCTGGGGACGAGGCGTGCAGTGGAGGGAGATGGATATAACACGAGGCCTCATTCTCGAGGTAGGGTGGGATGTCTCGCAAATTTGGGATGGGCACTAGTGTGGCGACAAGGCGACGAGCTGCTGGGGGCGCTTGAGGTTAGGGGCTTGATGGGTGCTATGAGGGGAGGGAGGCAGACAGTGGATCTGTTTTGTGTAGGAGGGCTTTTTAAAAATTTTATGTTTTTTTAAAGGTTTTTAGATTTAAATGTTTAAAATTCTTTATTAATAATATATAAGGGTATTTTTTTTTATCCTCTTCTTTCCTTTTTTGGTCTCAAACATGAGTTAGGGATGAACAAGTAAGCTGCTTATAGACCCTAAACAACAATATAAAACTTCATCGCCTTCATTTATATATGTAAACTTCTTTCTGTACTAAGTACGTGCCTTTTGTTTTAAATTACACACTATATAACTGGTATTATACAAGCCGTTTATGCATATAAGCATACGATCAAAAATTTTTGAACAAGGATATATGATCCAATGCATCTGCGGAGGATAAAAAAAGATAGAGAAAATCTAATAGTACAAATATAGCACGATATATATATTACATTTTCAATTCCTCTATGAAGAAAGCAGTTGGTGAATTTTTAAAAACCTTTTCTAATATTTAATCATATGCGTATTTTGGTCCTCATTTAATATTTTTCACATGGGTATTTTTTTTTTCCTTTCAAAATGTACCTTTTATTTTCTTTCTATGCTCAACAATTTCAAATAAGTGACACCATAGAACATTTACAAGGAAGAAGTTAAATTAATAATAAGTTGTATCACAAAAAGCCCAAAAACACATTCGGTTAAAAAAACAAGGAAAAGGAAGAAAAAAAAAAAAAGGTTGTAACTGGTCTTTGTGATTTGAGTCAATTACATTTAATCCAGTTATCTATTTCCAAGGTAATAAACAAAAATGAGGCTTATTTTCTAAAACTTTTCAGAGAAACTAGGTGGAAACGTAGTAAAGATGCGGAACGTTTATAATAAAAAAATGTCATAAAAAGTTTTGTAAAACAATGCTGTAAGTATATCACTTTAATGCTCAATAAATAAATAAATAAATACATACATATATATATATATATATATATATATATATATAATTTGTGCTTATCCGGTTGAAGTGAAAAAGTCGAAAATCTTCTAACGAAAAAATGTTCTCTATATGAAACAATCATCTTCTTCGTTTAGTCCTTAGCATCGAACGAACATACACATAGGTATAGGTGTAGAAGAAATTAAGCGTTTCTAGGAGATTGTTTACTCACTTTTGTCTCTCACTATTCTCAACACATAAGCAAAGGGAGACCGGGAATAAAGAACGCTTCTTCTCTTTTTTTCTTTCTCTACATGTCTACCTTAGGGTGGGTTTCTCTAGCAAAGATTTTGCAGTATAGCCAAGACTCTTAATCTTGTATAGAGTAAATAGAGAATGCCTCTATTTATAGAGAATGAAAGAAACTACAATAAAAGTGTCAGCGGTAGTTTTGTTATTTAAGCTAAAAGAAATGAGTTTTATTGTAAATAAAACAAAATTGAATGTTCCAATAATTTAAAAGGCAGGAAGATAGGGTTGGCCTGCCTGCTTATCCATTTTTTTAACATATATATATATATATAATAGATATGCAATAATAAGGAATAATATAGGCATATAATATATAAATGCATAAACAAATATCATTGATGAAGAACATTGTCAATGGATACACGTGACCAGACGAGTATGTCATAACTGCAATACGTGCTTTATGGATATCTTTATCTTGTCAGAATAATTTATTTATACTACCGAATTCATCAAAACTAGTAACAGACATATCCAAATAAAATTAGAAAGAATTTGTCTCAAAATAAACATGAAAATTGAGTAATTGAAACCCCTTTCTCTTTGAGCTATTCCCATGGGCGAGAGATAAGTCTAAGAACATGACGATTTAGCTGAACGAGCAGCTATTTACCAACCAATGTTGTTGAAATGAGGTCCTAAATCCGGAATCTTTCGAGGCAATTTTTTTTGGGGCTTATGTGGAGCTCGAGAAATAGGAACTCAATGGAACAAACGGCTTGCAAGATCGGTGGCTGAAGTGGGCAATTGGGTTACCACAAAGTTTCGATGTTGAAACTTTGATTGTCAACCTTCGATGAACGACTGCGGGTTAGGTGGTGAGACTTTAGAACAGGAGGTACTCGGAGGTGAGTTGTGTCGCTAGTTGGCATGTGTTGAGGTTCCACGAGGTGAGCTTTATCGTTAGTTGGCGTGTGTTGCTGTAGAACTCATTCGTGGCAGTAATGTAAAATGGCAGGGGTGAGAACAAGAGTGAGAGAAAGGGAGGGGGTTCAAGTGTGTGTATGTGTGAGTGAGAGAGAGGGGAGACGAGATATTTTTAACAACTTGTTTGATGGGTGGGGGGAATATATGGAGGTAAGAGTAGTAATTAAATGAAATTATAGGTATTGTTTGATGTTACTTTTAAAATAGGTAAAAATATTTTTATTTTAAAAAATGAGAAGTTTTTGAGAATTGTATTGAAAGTGTTTTTAAAATTTTTGCTTCAAAAAACATGCGAAAACATTTTAAAAACTTTTTGAAAACAAAAACAAACAGGCCCTATAAATTTATAATTAGTTGACGAGGAGAATTATAGAAAAAAATGGATTGGGTGAGAGATTTAATATTCTTTGAGGAATTCTTCTTTGATTTCTCTCAATTTGGAGGAACCTACTAACTTAATTGGACCATAACACTTTACCATGATACTCCCTAATTGAAGGAAATCAAGCAAACAAAGGATAAAAGAATAGTCCCTAGAAAAAGGTTAATATCATAAATAGTGAACTTTATTGTCAATCTCATTTTAGTCTTTAGCTTTTAAAATTTGCGAAATTAGCTTGACTAATCTATCGTTTGTTTTAATTTAGTCTTTTGAATCAATTACATATACAAAATGATAGTAAAATATACAAATGCTGGTGACAAAAAAATAGTATTTTATTAACAAATTACGAAATATGCATGTGATTTTGATAAAAAAATGTAAAATAAGACTTTGTTAACTAATATTTTTTTGTATTTCGTTATGTTTTTAACACCTAACTGATGAAAAGAACAAAAACTTAGATAAACTAATAGGTCGATGATCTAGTTTAGGACTTTTAAAAAGTCCGTATCTAAAATGAGATTTACATTAAAAGTAAGGAACTATTTCTAAAATTGGCCCTAAAAAAAAACCTTTTCTTTTCCATCACTTGCATCTAACAAGTGATGTTTGTGATTTGTCAATTATTTTATACCAAAAGGAAAAATACCATAAAAGAGATGATTTTTAAGTTTAATCCACGCCTCTTTCCCTCTCCTGTTTTCTTTCCTTCGGACCAAACAAGGCCAAGAGACGGACTGCCTAAAATTACTGAATTTTAACTTTCAAGCATAAATTTCCATAACAAAGGACTGAAATGCTAAAGAAACGAATTCAGTGGTCAAAAGTGCAAAACACAAATAGTTAATTGTCATCTTAGAACTGACCCGGCTGATTTCCTCTTTAGCATTTTCCCCTTCCCGGCGAAAACTCGAGAAGACACAAACGCAGGACTCTACTAAGGTGAACTGTGTGAAAAGAAAGAAGGCTGGAAAACAAGGTTTGGGGATTTTCATGTCTTAGAACAACGCTTCAATTGAAAAAAACACAGAACAGAAACAGAGCGAAAACCAAAACGAAGAAGACAGAGAGAGAGGAAATCAATCCATGGAGAAATCCATGGAGGGCTCAATAGAGATTCAGTGCGTTGGGAAATTGGAGATTGCGAAACCTAAGCCCGTAGGCTTCCTCTGCGGTTCAATCCCCGTTCCCTCTGACAAGGCCTTTCACGCCTTCACTTCTGCCCTCATTCCTTCCCGCCAAACGTCCGTGCACTATCTGTCTTTATATTATATATATATATATATATATGTTTGTGTGTGTTTGTTTCTTTGATTTTTGTATTGAAGTATTTTTTTTTTTTTTTTTTTGAGATTGCTTAGAGTAAGTGCTCCTCAGTATCGGATGCTTCCGACGGAGACGGATCTTAATAGGCCGCCTCTTCTCTCCAGTTTTCCAGAAAAGGTTCTTCCCATCGCCGCCGTGCAGTCCAGAGCCGGAGGAGGTAAATTCTTCTTCGTTCTAGTTTGGTTTTAGCTTGAATTTGAAGTAACCAAAAAAAAAAAAAAACAAAAATTGATTTGTGACGCAACTGTTGATGCATATATATTCATTTGAAAAGAGAGATGTTGATTTGTGAATATCTAGTTCTCCATGTTAGCATGTTACGCTGAGAGAAAACTTAGGGAATATAGACGTAAATGCCCCCTTTTTAAGCTTTTTTTTTTTTAAGTAAATAACCTAAGTTTTTGAAGATCAAGAAAATGGCTGTTTTGTACATCACTCATGTACTAAAATACATAAACGATGTACTAATGCTAATCGGTATATCATTTGATACACTATGATGTACTGATTTGTAGTTTATCATTAATTAACTTGGTGGTTTATTTATTCAATAATTTACTGGTTTCGCAATGATAAATTAATAGTAGATCAATGATAAACGAATTTATTAGTGATAAACTATAGTTAATAATTGTTTTAAAAATTTTGATCAAGGATGTACATCGATGATATACTGGTGTTTATCAATGATATACACTGCTGTAAAGAAAAAATGTCATTTCCCTAATGTTCAAAAGTTTGGTTATTTCCTTAATTTCTACAAAATTCATGGAAAAAGGTAGTCAAAAAAAGGTCATTTGTCTAATTTAGGTTTAAGCTTGCAGAGAAGATAAATAGGCATATCAAATCTGATAATAAGATTCTAAAGCCAGCAAGATGGTCCAAATGTTTAAGTACTAGTTCGTCTTCCTTAATCAACTACTTCTTGACCCCAAAAAAAAAAAAAAATGCAGAAAACAAAAGCTCCAATCTTATGCATGATGTGCAAATTATCGTCACTAAAAATGCTCAAGTTTATTGAAATATATTTAAAGTTAAAATGCTTTCAAAGGAGCAAATCTAAGAGAAGCACTTGATGCATATACGTTGTTTGCTAACTGATTAAAGTTTTTATGCAGTTGTTAAGTATTTCATAGTAATGATGCGTATCGGAGATGTGTGCATAGTTTCTTTGAAAGGTACTTGATGCATATATAGTTAACTTTCCGAGTATCTGCACTATGCTACAATGGCTTATGAACATAAATAACATCCTGATAACAATTGCAAAGCCCACTTTCGTTTTTCTTTAAGAGTTTACCTTCTAAACTTGTCAGACTTACAGTGGAATGTTGGCACTGTTACATCAAATCTCACTAGAAAGTGTGAGGCTCTTGCTGTGTCTGGTGTGGTTGAATATGGAGACGAGATAGATGTAATTGCTTCAGCTGATATTCTGAAGCAAATTTTCAAGATTCCGTACTCTAAGGCTCAATTATCAGTTGCTGTTCAGCGCATTGGACAGACACTTGTTCTGAATGAAGGGTTTGTATATATGAGAATGTTGACTGATTTTGTTTGCATCTCTTTGTTCATATTATTGGCAATGTTATGACCATTTTGTGAAGTGTAGACCTGATGTTGAAGAGGGAGAAAAGCTTATTAGAAGACATAATAATCAAACAAAAGCTGCAGATCAATCTTTGCTCTTGAACTTTGCTATGCATTCAGTTAGAATGGAGGCTTGTGATTGTCCACCAAGTCATCGTGTGCCATCACAGGAGCAATCAAACTCGTCTGTTCTTCCAGGAGCAAACACTCCCCAGTTTGTTGGGCAGCTTGACGATGTTGTGCAACGTGAAGGACCAAATCACTGTTCAGGATATGCCCAGCTTAAGCATGATGGCTTGTTTTGGGGGAATAAGAAAAACAAAAGAAATAAGGGTCATGGTCCCGTGAAAAAGGGTTCACAAGTTGGTGAAAAGCCCAGGTCAACAATGCAAGCGTCTGAGAAACATAAAAGATCCAGTGATGATGGATTTTTAAGGGTTTTGTTTTGGCAATTTCACAATTTCCTGATGCTTCTGTGTAGTGACTTGCTGTTGTTCAGTAATGAAAAATATGTTGCTGTTAGCTTGCATTTATGGGATGTTACTCGTGAGGAAGTGCAGACTATCGCATATGCTGTCATTTGTGTTTTGCAAATTATTTTGAGTTTTTGTTTTTCCTCCCTAAATGCTTTGTATGTATTTTGCAGATAACTCCATTAACATGGCTTGAAGCCTGGCTCGACGATGTCATGGCAAGTGTACCTGAGTTGGCGATTTGTTATCACCAAAATGGTGTCGTCCAGGGTTATGAGCTTCTGAGAACTGAGATATTTTTCTATTAAAAGGAATCTCTGAGGATGGCACTCCTGCTTTTCATCCGTATGTTGTCCAGCAGAATGGACTTTCTGTTTTAAGGTTCCTCCAAGAAAACTGCAAACAAGAACCTGGAGCATATTGGGCACTGTTGCTCTATTACTTTATGTGCCTCGCTCTTGATATTTATTTCACAAATCGTCATTGACCATATTTTAATCTCCAAAATTATGCAGCTGTACAAAAGTGCTGGTGAAGATGTAATTCAACTTTTTGATCTTTTTGTTATTCCTAGCAACCATTCTTCCAGCGATTGTGATGATTGCTCAAGCTCCCTTCCATCCATAGTGCATAGAGGGAGAAGTGACTCTTTGTATTCTTTGGGGACTCTCCTATATCGAATTGCCCACCAGCTGTCACTTTCAACGGTGTGGGAAAAATATAACGTTTGTCTTTGGTAATTGCATCATGTGTCTTTATTAATCTGACAAATTTTCATGGTTTTCTTTCCAGGCACCAGATAACAGGGCAAGGTGCGCAAAGTTCATAAAAAAATGTTTTGAGTTTCTGGAAGAACCTGATCACTTGGTAACTTGGCATTCAGGGGAAATTTGTTATTATTGTTCTTTTCTCATTTATTGAGATAGACCATTGAACATAACAGATGTAATCTTCTCAACAGGCCGTACGAGCATTTGCACATGAACAATTTGCAAGGTTAATTTTAAATGATCATGAAGATATGGAATTGATATCTGAAGCTTTTCCTGTAGAATGTGAAGTTACAGCCTTTGATGCAGATGAAAAGCCTTCAAACGTTTCGAGCAATTCTGACTTGGATGTCCTTGTAAATGGTTCCTCTGTATTAATTGAGGGGGTTTCTGCATGTGAAGCTGGAGAAAGTTTCCAAGATTTAATAACAGATGCTTCGATAAAGATGACTTTGGAAGTAGATGCTTCTTGTCCAAGAGAAACTGGAGAATCAGTTGATGCAGATTTTGGAGATTCCCGGGATGGGGTACCCACACCTTCTGTTGATGAAGGTCATATGGTGTGTGAATTGTCTCCAACAACCACACATGTCGTCCAAACTGTTGCCGATCCCATCTCCTCTAAGTTGGCTGCGATACATCATGTTTCTCAGTCCATCAAATCTCTTAGATGGATGCGCCAACTGCAGAGCACTGACACAGAGCTGAAGGGCAAGGATAGTGAAACTCCTGATATGCCACCTTCATCCGTGAAGCTCTCTGTTTGTGCTTGTGGTGATGCCGATTGTATTGAAGTTTGTGACATTAGGGAATGGCTTCCAACATCCAAGTTGAATCATAAGTTGTGGAAGCTTGTTCTTTTGCTAGGAGAATCTTATTTGGGACTTGGGAATGCGTAGAAGGAAGATGGCCAATTGCATCATGCTTTGAAGGTTGTAGAATTGGCCTATTCTGTTTATGGATCAATGCCTCAGCATCTTAAAGACTCAAGATTCATCTCTTCAATGACAGTTTGCTCGTTATCTCAACCAAAATTTAGCTATAAAAATGAACAGTCAAGATCTTATGAGGATGATGTGAGAGATGTCATCTCCAGTGATCGTCTTACTTCTGAGCAATTCTTTTCATCATACCTCTTTTGGGCCAAGGCATGGATGCTAGTTGGAGATATTTATGCTGAAAATTACATGGTTAAGCTTGATAAAATATCTGCAGAAGCAGAAAAATTTTCTACCAAAGAGTTGAAAGTATCATCCGAGGTTGTAAAGTAAGTTAAAGGGCTCCAAAAGAAGCTGGGGCATTATATGCAGAACTGCAGTTCATGTTCTCTGGTAAACTGCAGCTGCCAGAGTGATAGGGAAAGTAGTGGAAGCAGTGCAAGTAGTTTGAGTGGAGATACGCGTTCAATACCTTATGGGAGGAAACAGAACAAAAAATCTCATGCTAAGAGCAACACCTGTCCACGTTTGACAGATCATGAAGGTGATAATAGTAGCAAAGTAGAAACCAAAACTTCTGATGGAAAACATTTGCGCCACAATAAAGAAGCTGGAACTGTAACAAGTATTTCTAATTTGGAGAAGTTTGTTCCAAGATCTGCGGCAGCTAGTAATTCTAAAAAAGTAGGGAATACTTTGGAGATGCATGACTTGGGATTGTCAATGGCCTCTAAATCCAATGTTGCTTTGAGAGAAATTCCAAAAGAAAAAAGCGGTGGCATATTCAAGTACCTTAGAGGTCCTATTGTTGGAGATGTTGAATATATTCTATCAGCTTCCATAAGCTGTCATGAAGAAGCTAGAAATGCAGTGGGTGGACTCCCATCTGGCTTTGGAGAACTACTTTCTCTTATGAAAAAGATTGGTTGGCTGTGCAATGAACTTGGCAGATACAGGCTTGAAGCTAAAGAACTAACAAAAGCTGAAATTGCATTTGCAGATGCTATAGAAGCATTTAGAGTAGTCTCCGACCGTACAAATATTATATTGATCAACTGTAACTTGGGTCATGGCAGAAGAGCATTGGCTGAAGCAATGGTGCCAAAACTTGATGATCTAAAAGTACGTGGGATCTTTCATAGTGCATACAACCATGCTTTAGAAGCTGCAAAACTCGAAGATAGTGAATCACTTAAATATTACGGAGCGGCAAAGTCTGAACTAAATATCATGGCAGAGGAGTCTGGAGCAGTATCAAGCAGCTTGCAAACTGAGGTATATACACAGTTTGCTCATACATATCTGAGGCTTGGCATGTTACTGGCAAGAGAAGATACAACTGCGGAAATATATGGAAATGTAGTCATGGAAGATGAACATATGTGTTACAATAGTCCTACTGGGAGAAGGATGAGAAACGAAGTGCAAAAGCACGAGATTTCAGCTAATGATGCCATTAGGGACGCATTGTCTATGTATGAATCTCTGGGTGAATTACGAAAACAGGAGGTTGCATATGCTTATTTTCAGCTAGCTTCCTACCATAGGGACTGTTGTCTGAGGTTCTTGGAGTCGGGTCATAAGAAAAGTACGTTCTCTAGAGGTGAAAGCAAGACTCTCCAACGGGTCAAGCAGTATGCTTCTTTGGCTGAAAGGATCTGGCAAAAGGCCCTGGACTTTTATGGCCCTAAAACGCATCCTACAATGTATTTGACCATACTGATGGAGAGATCAGCCCTTTCATCAAGCCTTTCAAACCCTTTACACTCAAACGCAGTATGTTCTTGATCTCGATATTAATTTGTTTGTCGACCTATGATGGAAAAATTAAACAGACTAGAAGGAGAGAATTGTCTTTTCGAAATGGTAAAAAAAAAGGGGAAAAGGTGAAACCCAAAAAGCCATGGCGATTTTTATAATCCTGTAGGAAGTTCTGTGTTCAAGTATTTTAGCTTGATGTTATGTTGATGGAAACTTGGAAGAATCAACGGATATAATCATAAGTTAGTCTTCGCTTAAAAAACAAAAAAAATACATTGCTCGACTCCTTTAGCTGTTAAGTCTACATTATAAATGCCACGCATAGAGACTCTATTTAATGAATATTTAAAGTCTGCCGGTTTTCTGCATTATGATCTTGGGTTTCGGCATTGTTTCGAAATTGTTATCGTTTAATGAGTAGGCAAGCCAGGTTGCGTACTACAACTTATGGTTTCTATTATGTTACTCTTAGAAGCTGATGGGCACCCCCACCCCACCTTTTATATTATTATTATTTTTTTTTATTTTTTTAAATTTCAGATGCTGGAATCAGCTCTGTCCAACATGCTTGAAGGACGCAACCTATCAGAAGCGACTTTTGACCCGTTGAAAGTTGACCATCCCGAGTTACATTCCAAATTTTGGGGTCAGTGGCAGATGCTTTTAAAGAAAATGTTGGCTGCGGCACTTTCAGGAGGCGGGAACAGATCTCCTGCTTCTCATTCAACTCCATCTTCAAACATATCTGGAGACGCAGGATAGCTTCGGGACCTTTATGGAAAGTCTCCGAAGTCCTCTGATTTCAGTCAATGGAATGCCATGTACAACTTGTGGACATCCTAGCCTGGAGCTTGGGTTTGATCATGATCCGACATTGTATGATATGTTTGTAATAGCTGATGATCGTCTTTTAGTCCCCCAAAGCTCTCAGTTTTTGTGTTCAGTAGTCTTTGGAGAAGCGGGCACACCATCTCTCGTACGGGTAAATAGGTTCTGATTTTATTTTAACCGTTTGTTGTGTTTAGTAGTCTTTTGAGTCACTGTGAAAAAAGATAGGGGAGGTCTATGGTGGAGTATCCGAAGGTTGGTATTCAATCTCAATGTGGTTCTATTCAATCTCAAACCACACTGAATTATTGCCTAAATACAATAAAAATCATTAAAAAAACCATTTTATATACTTTTTAGAAGGGAAAAAAAAAAACCATTGTTCTATTTCAGGGCCTGATGATGTTCGTATCCTACTACAGACAATATCATAAATCTTTTGCCAAGTCTTTTATCGTAATATATTCATTTATGAAGAGAATAACAGGGGATTCCACAGCGTATAATTTGATGATATGACATAATATTTTTACAGTGAGTTTGTTGGTTCTCATGGTTAATTTGGTTCTTAATGTTGCAGAGGTGGATTCCGGTAAAGGTAATATGAGAACTTGCCGCAGAAGCTGCAAAAAAAATAAAGAAGTGTTTTTTTTTCCCCAAAAAAATCTGTTTAATAAACAGATTAAACATTCAGATTAAAATAGAGGAGAGAAGGAGGCGAGGATGAGGAGGAGATGCAGTTAACGAAGCCCCATTGATGGAGCTTCCAACGGCAGCCATGGTGTGACATCTGTTTTTATCTAACGGATATTATGATAATTAAATCAATTATTAGTGTGTCAATTAAAATTATTTCATTTTAAAACTATTTCACAATATTTCTTTGTATTTATTTATAAATTTTCTATATTTATTTAGTATATTTACCGAAATATCCTTGAAACATTTGACATTTATTTAGTATATATTAATTAATTATGAAAATGTTATTTGACATTTTGTGAACTAAAGTTTTTGGAGGAGACAGCCAACAGGTTTGGCAGGTTGAACTGGAAAGTTTGGCAGGCCGAACTTTGAGACTGGCAGGTCGACAGAAAGTCCCAAAAATAGCAATTTTGGTAAGTAGGTCGAAAACAGTGATTGGTAGGCCGATCGGGTAGTCCAAAATCATTTTTTTTAATCATTTTGTGTTACGAAATGTTTCAAAGATTTCAAATAAATGGTTAAGGCACACTAATAAGAATAGATGGTAAAACAGTATGATTATATATTAAGAATTTAGTTAAAATATGGTTATCTTATACGTCATAAGATGACGAAGTACTTAGAGCTTACGTTGTAAGTTTGGTATTGTGAGCTTGGTAATATGTTATTGGCATGGTATTCGTCAAGAGGTAGGAATTCTATTACTCATTTTTATAAAGTTTTGATAAATTAAAATTTGGTTGTTTTACATTGCAAGATATGTATATGATATTTTAAATGTATATGATTATACCTATAACGATGATGTGGCAATAATGACTGATTATAGAGGAATGATAAGACGTGAAGAGTGTGATAGTTACATCCTTGAACACGAATACCTAAAAAGGTAAAATAGGAGGAGGCGATAGCGTTCCCTTGGGTCTAAAGTCCCAGAATGCACTGTACAAGAATCGACTTGGTGAGAATTTGAGATTTGATATCCCCTCATCGGAACACCCTTAGAATGTTTGGAGAGTGGTCAAGCGCACCTATTTGGGTTTGAATGAGTTGAATGAATTGATATTTTATTGCACGGTAGATATTAATAAGCAAATTGAATCCTGAATAAATATGTGTATATATATATATATGTATGGAACCTGGTAACAATGATCGTAAGATATCCACCGAAATTAAACATGATAATATTGATGAATAATGATTATGAACTACCTATGCAGGTTTTAATATGGTAATGGTAAAAACCTAAAGATGAGTAATGATTTTTCCTACTGAGCATGTTGTCGTTCATTCCCCTATATTTTAATGTTTTTAGAACTCACAATGTGTGAGGTGGTAACAAGAAACATAGTTCAGGAAGCTGTATACATTGGAATTGCTTCATTTGCTAAAAAAGTCCTTCATGATAATGTAAGCATCGTATGTTACTTTCTGCAACTGTGTTAAGATATGATGAGGGTTGAAATGATGATGATGATAGTTTTATATTATTAAATTATGATGTTACATTAAATTATAGTTTAATTATTATTTACATTTTTATTTTGTTTTAAGAGTTTTTATTTAAGTTCCAGGCAAATTTCTTTTGATGTTTGTTTATAGTTGCTGTTCTTTATTTTATTTATAAAAAAAACTGTTAACCCCCACTTTAGGGTGTTACACATGGGAATCTCTTCAATTTTTTATTTCCTTTGGAGACAAGCATTTCAAAATTGAGATTTTAGGGCTTGTACATATTTTTGGAATGTAAGGGCCAAGATGATGGCAAGGAGACAAACCTCGGTGCTTACTATCCAGAAGGTGTGAACCATGGCTGAGACTAGAATAGATCTGGCGGCGGTAGAAGTTTCACGACGAAGGGGATGACGAAGAGAGAGAGTTCAGAGCAAGATAGAGAGAAGGCATTATGTTTTTCAGAGAGAGATGTGTGCGTGAAGAGATTGAGTGAGTGGGAAAAAATTATTGAAATAATGTGCAATCAGTTCTATTTTTTATCTTGTGGAATTGGAGAATATCACCCCTTGGATCAAAATCTAAGGGTTTAAGAAACTTTATCCACCAGTGAAGAATAAAAGTGGACAAAAAGATGAGAAAGAGATAGAAGGTGGAGAGGAGAGGAGGGAGAGAGGAGGGGAAAGAAAAAAATGAAAAAAAAAATGGTGTTTTTAACGTCTTAATTATGTGAAAAAATATGCTGTACTTTATGTGGTGTTTGGTAACATCAAAACTAATAGCAGTATAAAGTTCTTAAATGCTACAGTATAAAACTCTTTTGTGCTGTTGTGTTGAATTAAAATTTTGGTTTAAACTAAAGTTTCGAAACACATTATTAATCTACTAAACCTATTTCAAATACTTTATATAAATTTTAACTAGTCCTTGAAAAGTATTATTTACCTCATTCTTTCATTAGTGGAATTGTATATTTTTATTATTGGATAGGAAGAATTATAATGTTTGTTGTATAGTTGGTGCACAATAACATATTTTAATTATTTATGGGGTACAATTATAATTTTTCTTTCAAAATAAGGTCATAAGTAAACTTTAAATTGTAAAATAAAAGCTAAAAATCAAATTTCAAATTTTGTAAATGTAAATGCCCCACTCAACAAAAAGTGGCTCCACCACAATATGATTCGACAATGAGAAATGCACGCTACCAACTACGAGACATTCTCTATTGTATTTTGAGCTAAGCTCTTTTCTTTTCTTCATAAGGTTCCAATTTCAATTTCAAACATTGTATTCAAGTTTTCCCACAATTCAAATTCACCTTTCAAAATCAATTCAAACCTCAATTTGAATTCAACATTCAATTCAAATGCAAAATAAAATTTGAATTACCTAAATCCAATACAATCTAAATTTTCTCAATTTGACCTTGAGCCAAATAGGTCTTAAGCCTACTTTGGAAAATCAGAGTAAAATTAAAAATAAAAATCTAAGAAGGCTATTTTTTTTTTTTAAACTTCAATCCAAACTCTAAACTGGATGTCTATTATTGGTCATGCATTTAATGTTTGTTTATTGGGAAAAATAAGATCATGGAATAAACTAACTTGTATTTAGAATACCATTACACAAATAAAGCACAAAATAAAAAAATAGCAAAATGTTTAGAATATTTCTATAAATAAAAAAAATTAAAATCATTAAAATGATGTCTTATATTAAATTTATTATATTCTTTTGTGTAATTGCCATGCCAATAATTATCAGAAATAAATATAAAAAAGCATTATCATGATCATTGATAGAAAGTAAGATTAAGTACAATGAGTTTGTTTTAGGAAAATAGAGTAATAAAAGCATTAAATTTAGCCCAACACTTTGAAATCCAAACTATTTGTTAAGTTAGAGAAATAAGTAGTAGTCTCTAAGATGTGTTGAAGATGTGGATCCTAATCATAAAAAGCTTGAAGAAGAATCTTGATTGAAGAAGCAAATTGGGAAAAAAAAAGAAAAAAGAAAAAAAGAAAAAAAAAACATGTGAGCGCTGCGGCTTGGCCATAGTGCACCGCAGTGCTGGCATGCACAAATGCGCAAAAAGGGACAGCACGCCCCATGCCTTGGTACCAAATCTCAGTCGAGGCACTCCAAAGAAAGTTACGCGTGGTGTCGTAGTGCCAAGAAAGGGCATTGTAGCACCAGCGCATGCCAGGAAGGCACTGCCACGGCCCTGAGGCATGAACTGACGTGGTTCAATCAGTTTTATAGGGTTTTTCTCCTATTTTCTTATATTCCATAAATACCTAATGTTATGGAAATTTAGGTGGACAAATTTTGAAAAGAAAATTGAGAGTGTGAGGCTAGGAAACATCTTTTGAGTGTGAAAGAAACACAAGAGTGGTTGAGTTATTTTTTCTATAACGAATTTCTTCAATAGTACAATGGAATCTACGACAGCAAAACATGACGTAGCTAAGTTGGCGAATCTATATAAAATCCTTGTTGTGATTTTTGCTTTTATTTTTCATTCTTTGTTATTTTGCTTGGATTGTAAGAAAATTTTTCCAACAACTGGTACCAGAGCCGGTTACTAATTGCGAGGACGATGGATGGGAATGAAGGAATACTACTTGGAGTTGTGAAATTTGATGGTAATGATTTTTCATTTTGGAAGATGCAGATAGAGGATTATTTATACAACAAGAAGCTTCACCTGCCTCTTCTTGGTAATAAACTAGAAGAGCTAAAGGACGAGGAATCACAAATCCTTTACAGACAAGTGTTGGGATTTAGTGTGCTTAGCATTGTCAAAAGGTGTTGGTCACATTGTGAAGACGAAGAAAAGTACCACAAGGTTAATACAGGCATTTTTTTGCTAATAATAGGATTTACTTTACAAAGAAATGGTTTAATTTAAAGATGGCTGAGAAAACCTCGGTAGTGAATAACAAAAATGAATTTAGTATGGTTGTCAATCAAATAGCGTCGGTGGACATTGATTTTGGTGATGAGGTCTATGCCTCAATTCTCTTGGCATCTTTGTCAAATAGTTGGGAGCTTATAAGAACTATGGTTAGCAACTTTGTTGGGAATGGGAAGATGAAGTATAATGACATTAGGGATCAAATTGTGGCTGAAGAAGTTCGTTGGAAAGATTTGGGAGAAACATCATAGTCTTCTAATTCTTCCGATTTTGCCCTAAATGTTGAGAGACGCAGAAGGTCTTAGAGAGGTTCTAACAAGAATGGTAAAGGGAATTAGAGGAGTGGCAGAAGCAAGTCTAGATTCGAAAGGAATCTGGAGTGCTAGTGTCATGATTTGTAGAGCGGGGGCTGTGACATGACTAGGTTAAATAAAACAATTAAATGAAAATAAATGCTTGGTTAAAATCACATCAAAAATAATAATTACTATTACGTGGAGCTCTATCTATAAAGGAAGTTATATGATTAAGTTACAAAAAAAATGACAAGATTGACATCATCATTTTTTTTAAAAAAACAATACTATGAGAATAACATCGTCATAGTTGTACAGTACACGTGGCATACAATATCTTAAAGAGAAATACCATTTCTGCTCAAAACTCTATAATATCGAACTCAGTCCAATCCCGATTGGTTTTGCAAAACCTAAGAGGGAATTTTAAAACAATAAAACATGAGCGAAGAGATCAGTAGGATAATGTTTTAATAACACATTATTCAAAACATGCAATTATAGGTAAAAGAATTATTTGCAAATTATTCATACTAAAACAAAATCTTAAGATATTGACAAATCCAATAAATATTTACTTGTATGAAACTTGATAAAACACCATCGTATAGGTTTTAGGAATTGAAAAGAATACCAAAACACAATTCCTTAGGTGTGTAAAATAATAACTTCAAAATCAAAAGAGAAATTATTCTTAAAAATCATTTAAGAATTAAAATCGGCCAAATAATTTGAAACATGGTTAATCAAGGAAGGCGTATAAAATCCTACCTCAATATATGAAATTCATATATTGTTAAAGCTTCTTTTCAGAAAAGCCTTAAAATGCATTTAAAGTCAAAGAAAGTGCTCAATCAAACATCATTGTATTAATTTAATTATCAATGTGCCAATTTATGTAAATCATAAATACAAACTTTGAATTCTTAATGTTTTTGAACACAAAAACATAATCTTTGGGAACATTTCAAGTCATAAAATATCAAGAAATAAGTCACAACATAACAAAAAATGAATCGACATGAATCAAAGAACCCCAAAAAACTCAGAGGATGGTGGTGGCTGCCATTGGTAGCCACTGCGGTCGACCGGCCTCTAAAGGTGCGGTCGACCGCCCTGCCTCTAGAATTGGCAGACGTCAGATTTTTCCAATAGTGACCATATTTGTTTCTAACTTGAATCTTTCATACTAAATTAATCTCTAGTGTACAAAACATTTCAAAGCATCATATTTATCATTATAAAACATAGATTGACACTTTTACAAAATTTTCATGCTAAAAAACACAATCTAAATATTAAAAATTAGAACTTTTCAAAAATAAATTAAGAACATATGAAAGCTGACCTTTGAAACTTAACTCATGAAATAATCAAATATACACGACAACTTTAGGTTTAAAACACCAAAACTACAAACGATTTCAACATTTTTCACAAACTCAAATTTAAATATGAAAATAAAGGAGAAAATGAGAAACTTTACCTCCTCTTTCTTTTCTTTTCTTTTTTTTTTTCCTTCTAGTGGTGTTAGAATGTTGTGCCTTTGAGAGTTGTTGAAGGTTAAACTAGTTGGCTATGGAGTTTAGTTTCAAAGGTTGGTTTCTTTGGTGCTTTGAAGCAGGAAAAAGAGAGAGTTGTTGAGAGGAAGGGAGATGTGAAAGAGAGGAGAAAGGGAAACAAACAAGATTTTTATATTAGATATTGGTAAGGCTTTGAATTAGAGTGGAGCATGGGCTTTTGTCCTTTTGTGGCTTGGTCTTTCTTTTTGGGGGAAAAAATGCTGAATCTCATTGTAGTGGGGAGTGTATATCACTTGAAAGCAAAGAGAATCTAAAGGTGGCAATTTTGTAATTGTGGGAAGTGGCATGGGCAAAAGTATAATTTGACTTTTCAAAACCAAAAATCAAATTTTTAAATTGACCTTGTGAATAAAATATGCAACCAAATTTTAAATGGTTGAAATTAGCAACTAAAACATATTTGGCACACTCAATAATTAAATTTAACATAATTAATTTCACTTAAAATTTACGGATATTTGAAGAAGGATTGTAGAGTACCAAGGAAGACTGATGACAAGTGTAACGACACTAATGTAGTGACAGATGATGAATAAAATGCTTTACTCTGGTCAATTGATAGTCTAATTGATTCATGGGTACTAGATTTTGGGACTTCATTTCATACTACGACACATCGTGAGGTAATGGAGAATTATGTTGCTAGGAATCATGGTAAGGTTTATCTTATTGACAGTGAACATTTCGATATTGTGGGTATTAGTGACGTCAATTGGAGGATGTTAAACAACCCACTATGGAAAATTCGTAAGGTGAGACATGTGCCAAAATTGATGCAAAACTTGATTTCAATGGGGCAGTTAAATGATGAGGGCCACAATGTGACATTTAATGGTTGCTCTTAGAAAGTCACTAAAGGAACGATGGTTGTTGCTCGAGGGAACAAAACTAGAACGTATATCACTTCCAATAGTAGAGGCACAATTGGACTTACTAATTCTACTGCAAGCTTTAATTTTTGGCATTGTAAGCTTGAGAACATGAGCACAAAAGGGCTGAAGGTGCTCCAATCCAAAGGAAAGCTATTCAAGTTGAAGTCGGTTAGTTATATTCTGTGTGAGAGATGCATCTTTGAGAAGTAGAAAAGAGTGAGCTTCAACAAGATAGGAAAAAAACTTAAGGTTGTAAAGTTAAAGTTAGCTCATACAAATGTGTAGGGACCTTCAACAGTTACTTTGCTTGGCGGTTCCAATTACTACGTAACTTTCATTAACAACTTAAGCAAGAAGGTATGGCATTACTTCCTTAAAAATAACTCTGACGTGTTTGATGCTTTTAAAAGGTGGAAAACATTGGTTGAGAACAAGATAGATTTGAAAGTGAAGTGCTTGAGGTTAGATAATGGTGGTGTGTATATGGATGACAAATTTAAGAGTTATTGCCCTGAGAATAAGATCAAGATGGAGAAGACCATTTGAGGAAGCCTCGACAGAATGGCATGGTAAAGAGGATGAATAGGACTCTGAACGAGTATGCTAGAAGCATGAGGTTGCATGTAAGGTTGCCAAAAATGTTTTGAGCGGAGGTTGTTAACACTATGACCTACTTGATCAACAGGGGTCATTCCACACCACTCAACTGCAAGATACCTAAGAAAGTCTAAAGCGACAAAGAGGTAAACCTTTCTTTCTTGAAAGTATTTGGTTGCCTTTCTTATATTCACATTGATGCTTCTACTAGAAGTAAGCTTGATGCAAAGTCTAAGCATGGCTTTTTTGTTGGCTGTGGTGATGCTGAATTTGGTTATCATTTCTAGGATAACCAAAATTAGAAGGTGATTAGCAGTAAGGACATGATCTTCAATGAGGAAGTCCTATACAAGGACAAGATGAATCTAGAGCTAGAAGACTCAATTTTTGAGACCAAGAAAACTGAGATAGTCCTGTTGGGTGACATTCTTGTGAATGATGAGGTACATATAGTCATTGAAGATCAGGAAAACATAATCTTGATAGAAGAAGTTCTGAGATCCAACAGTTTGGAGATCTAGCGTAATGGTAAGACCACCATAGAGGTATTCTCTTATGTTGAATCATATTTTATTGACCAATGGAGGCGAGCTATAGAGTTATAGTAAAGCCATAGAGGCTAAGGAATTGATTAAGTAGGAGTTTGCCATGAAGAATAAGACGGACTTGTTAACGCCCAATCAGACATGGCAACTAGCTAAGTTACCAAAAGGTAAGAAGACCTTACAGAATAAGTGGGTGCATCGGGTAAAAGATGAACATGATGGCAACAAAAGGTACAAGGCAAGGCTAGTGGTAGAAGGGTTTTAATAGAAAGAGGGCATCGACTACACAGAGATCTTTTCCCCTATGGTGAAGTTAACCATGATTCAAACAATTCTTGTGTTAGTGGCACAAGAAGATTTGCTTTTGGAGCAAATGGATATGAAGAAAACCTTTCTTCATGGTGACTTAGAGGAAGAAAATTACATGGTGCAGCGGTAAGGGTTTAAGGTAAAGAGAGGATACTGCACAAACTTCATAAGAGTTTGTATGGTCTCAAGCAAGCTCTTGGACAATGGTACAAGAAGTTTGACAACTTCATGTGTAGTAGTGGGTTCTTGAGATGCCAGGCAGATCACTATTGTTACGTAAAGAATTTTGGTAACTAGTATTGTTAGAAAAGTTGATTCGGTGATGCACTTGAATTTTAAAATTTTTGAATAATCACCGAGGAAACTAACTTATAATGCTATAAAAAAATAAACTACCAAATTTTACATGCCAGTTGGAGATCAAAAACAACACTTATGACTGAACAATTCTTTTAAAATGAATCTCTACCGTCAAATCTTTAATGCTATCTTATTCCATTAGATCGTTATGTGTGTGGATACAACTCAACAAATGTCCACCAAAATTATACTCCTTCCAATTAGATTATGTGCTAGTGGAACTATGAATACTAAAGGGCAGTGATCAAAGTTCTACAATCTAATTTGCACTATAGAAGTCTAAGAATAAATGAAGACCCTAAGTCTCTATTTATAAAAGTACTTAGAGGAGTCAGAAGCCTATCAAGATAAGGAGATAAATTTTCTCTCTCCTATCCCTATAGTTGGTGCTACCTTTGGGAGAGTTCTCTCCAAAAATTCAACTAATCACGAAGTAAGGATTTGTGATTTTCTACATCATTCAGGATAACTCTAATTCAAACAATTCAATTTAAATTAGAATTTCATTATTTAAATACTAATCAAATTTACACAATTGTGAATATTTATTCATCATCCATAAATTCAAATTCAACTAGGATTTAAATTAATTATTCAAATACTAAATTTAAATAATTATTCATCTAAAATCCCAATTACTAATTTGAATAATTATTTTCTAGAACTAATTAGGTAATTAATTCTTCTAAATAATGTACAAATGTTGGCACCTATTTCCACTAGACCTACGCTTACTAGCAATCCAATCCTGGACTGTGGCCACATGTCCCTTCAAGCTTGGTGGCCTGAATCACGTATACTATTGTCTTGCCTGTGGTAATCTGTATTTGCCTAATCTATCATAAAGGAATTAGTGAGCTAGCATTAGGATTCGATAAACATATATTATTAAGTTCCAATAATAACTGATAAATTAATCCTCGTTTAATTATCTGTTTATTTATTAACCTTAGTATCACTCCCTTATAGACCTGAAGCTACACTTTTGATAATATACCATATTACGAGACTCTTATATTTTAAGTCTTCTCTATGATGTCTCATATTATGTGTCTCTTTATAGGTTATCCATAATCAAATTGAAATCCATAATCAGATTGAAGACTTAGTTCTATTTTAACTTTCATTTATTTTATCTCAAAGTTTCATTATTTTGCCATTGGAAAATTCTTTCCTTTTATAACATATACATAAGGGATATCATCCAATTAGCATATGTATTCAGATGACCGAGGCCTTATTATATTTTCCAATACCTAAATAATGCCTGTGAAATGATAACATTGACTCTTTGTTATAGAGCTTTGAATTCCAAGTCTATGGATTATGCTCTCATCAAATATAAATTGTATATTTAACATACCAACAATGGAGCCTTCACTCATCGAAACTCCTGCCTTTGGCATATCAAAGATATAAGCTATAAACATGGAGTCATGAATCCACTTCAGAATTAAATGATTATCTAAGAGAATTGATTTAAGTAAGACATAATTATTATTTTCAATTTGACTTTAGGTCTAGTCTAGTGTGTAATCACTATTAGGTCTACCACATCAATGTGTCTACTATAGAGTCAATCTGCTCCAACGACCAAGAAAAGCTGCCTCCCCAATTGGATGTAGATCCCACTATACTCTTTTCATATATAGAGTGCCAAGCTTTATACATAGATTGTAAACTGTATAATTTAGACTATTAATCTCCTGTATAATTTAGACTATTAATCTCCTAATTAGATTTTTCCATATATAAACTCCATACATATCCAATTCTAAGATTTAGTTCTAATGGTCACGTATTACATATTTGTTAATCTACAGTCATTGTTATGATAGTAATATGAGGACCATTATTAATACATATAATATTCGTATTATTGATATCACAAAAAATATCATAAATACAAACAAAATATTTATTCCTTAGAACACCGATCTTAATCACGTGTATCATTCTATTACTCTATGTTGATGATATATTGATAGTTGGTGGGATCAAACAGGAAATCAACAAGTTGAAAAGGAGATTTTCGAAGTAGTTTGCGACGAAGAATTTGGGTGTTGCAAAACAAATCCTTGGGATGAAAACTACAAAGGATACTGATATCCTAAAATTATCATAGGAGGAATACGTGCAGTTTTGAAGAGGTTCAAAATGGAGAATGCAAAACCAGTAAGAACTCTTTTGGCTAGTTACTTTAATTGTCAAAGGAACAATCATCATCTTTACAGTAGGAGCGAGCCCATATGGCTAAGGTGTCTTATGCTTCCGCTATAGGCAGTCTCATGTATGCTATGGTATGCAGTAGACTGGGCATGGCGCGTGCAATAGGAGTTGTGAGTAGGTATATAAGTAATCCAGGCAAGCAGCATTGGAAAGTAGTGAAGTGGGTTCTCAGGTATTTGAGAGGTACTGTAGGTTTAACCTTGAGTTTTAGGAGTCTAACTTAGGACTATAGAGTTACGTGGATGCTGACATAGCTAGTGATGTTCATGGTAGAAAGAGTACTATTGGGTATGTTTATACGTTGGGTGGTACAACAGTCAGTTGGGTTTCAAAGATTTAGAAGAACGCTTTTTCCACTATTGAAGCAGAGCATGTAACAGTGACTAAAGCAAGTATGGAGATGGTATAATTATAGTCTTTCTCGGAGAAGTTGGGTCATAAATAGGGGAAGAACGTGTTGCATTATGATAGTCAGAGCACTATTCATTTAGCCAAAAATCTTGTTTATCATGCTAGGACTAAGCATATACAAGTGAGGTATCACTTCATTGGATTGACTTTGGAGGATGGAGTGTTAGTGTTAGAGAAAATTCTTGGGAGTCAAAATCCAGTAGATATGTTGACAAAGACAATTCCAATTGAGAAACTACAGTTGTGCTCAACTTTAGTTGGACTTCTCTATAAGGATTGACAAGTGGTTGCCATTCCAGTGAAGTCGTTGAAGATGTATTAGTCTCCAAGTGTGAGATTGTTGAAGATGTAGAGCCTAATCATATGAAACTTGAAGAAGAAGCTTGATTGAAGAAGCAAATTAGAAAAATAAAAAAGAAAAAAAATGTTTGAGTGTCGCAGCCCTTGCCATGGGGCGCTGCAGCACTGGCGTGCATAAATGCGAAAAAGGGACAGTAAGCCTAGCACCATGTATTAGCATCGAGGCACTCAGAAGAAGTTACATGTGGTGCTGCAGCACCTAAGAATGGTGCTGCAGAGCCAGTACGCTCATCATGCAATGATTCGAAGTGGTACTATGGCTCTAGGGTGCGATTTGACATGGTTCCGTCAAGTTTTTAGGGTTTTTCTTCTATTTTCTTGTACTTTACAAACACCTACTGTTATAGATAGATGAATTTTCAAAAGAAAATTGAAATTGTGAGACTAGAAAATCTTTTGAGTGTGAGAGAAACTCAAGAGCGATTGAGTGATTTTCTCTATAACGGATTTCTTTAGTAGTATAGTGGAATATGCAACAGTAGAAACAAGACGTAGCCAAATTTGTGAACCTATATAAAATCCTTAGTGTGATTTTTGCTTTTATTTTTCATTCTCTGTTATTTTGCTTGGATTGTAAGATAATTTTCCCAGTTTGAAAACGTGGCAAAAAACTGGTATGGATTTTCTTCCCAAAGGTCGGTCTTATTGTTGCTTTTATAAATAAAGATATCTCCAATTAAAGGGACTAGGGTCTTTGAAAATGAATGAGAAAGGGGAAGTAAAAGAGTGTGTATTCTCCATCATTTATACAAGTAATTAGTCGATGTAGGCTTAACTGATAGGCGGACCAATTTAAAATCTTTCTCCTCTTTGTTTTGCACATCATTTCCACAATCTCAATCATCAATTTTAGTATTCTTTGTCTTCACAGTGTTTTTACCATTAATTTATATGTACACATTGCCATAAAAAATGAGGTGTCCGGGCCTCTGATTGGATGACAAGGTTTGGTCACACCAAGTTTGAAACTCGATTAGGCCCTAACAACCAAGCTTTACCACAAATGTTAGCGACCAGGAGTGTTAATATTAAGGATAAACCATTTTCCTAGACAGTAGTTGGATTTCCCATTTTCTTATAACAATGGTACTCCAAAAACCTGAGAGCCTTTCCCGCATCACAAAAAACAGGAGGGTGAGTCCTTATGTCTGGCACACGTATTTGTTGAAAAGTTAGGCGTTTGCTGAGCCCTTGCAATGCCTAGTGATATTACACAAGTCTATACGAGAACACGAATTTAGGAAAGACCTTGTATGTACCAACTTCCTGTCATACACAATCAAAATCCATTATTTATTTCATACCTAATAACACTTTGTACCGCTCAAAAAAAAAAAAAAAAAAAAAAGAAAAGAAATGAAAAAAAAAAAAGAAAAAAACAATTGTCTCTTGAGAAAAGATGTTGTCAAACGGCCAATCTAGCAACTGGTCATTGACAATTAATGAATTGGGGTGGCACGACCAGTCGACAAGATTGTAAATTCGAAAAGAAGTGCACATAGAGTTGAAGAACTTTTCAAAGGAACTAACGAGGAACAATATTGCAAATTCATATTTTGAAAGCCTTAAAAAACGGATATATATATATATATATATATATCAAAGTATGAATGTGCTTTTTCCCATAAGGTTGATATGTGGCATGAGATTTCTTTTCTACTCTTTTTTTTTTTTTTTTTTTAACTTCTGCTTATTTTTTATCTATTCATTTTTACATTTTGCGTCTTTTTTTTTTTGTTTTTTGTCATGTATAATTTTCTTTTCTTTTCTTTTCTTTTCTTTTTTAACTTTTGTTTTTTTTTTCCTATTCATTTTTACATTTTACTTCATTTTTTTTTGGTTTTTTGTCTTCTTTTTTTCTATTTGCATACATAGTCCTTTATTTTTCTCATTTTTGTTTTTTTATTTTTTCTTAAATTTTCCTATAATAAAATATTTTTGAAACCTTTTGAATTAAATAGCATGTTTAAAAATATTTATAGTATAGAGCAGATTTACAATATAAATAACCTATTTACTATGTAAATAGGCATTATTTATATTGTAAATAAAGGATTAAATATATTATTTACACCATAAATGTGTTGTTTAGTATAAATATTTTTAAATCTTAATATTTACTATAATTAGTTTTAAAAAAGTGTTATTTTTTATAGTTTTCTTTTTTTTTTAAACTAAACCAAACAATCAAGAGAGTATCTATATTGTATACAATAATGTGAATGTACTTTTGCACAAGAGGTTGACACATGGCATAGGGTTTCTTTTCTTTTTTGCCTTTTGCTTATGTATTTTATGTATTTATTTTTTTTTATTTTTTGCTTCAATATCTTTTTTTTAGTATTCTTTTTTTTTTGCTTGCCTCCTAAATTTTTTGATTAACAACATTTTTCTTTTAAAATATTCTTTGCTTAATCTTTTTTTAACTAAACCAAACGATCATGAGAGTGATAAAATAAAACTAAATTTATAAGATATATATTATTTATCTTTGTCTCTATAAAATGTAAAGAATACACACGCAGGGTGCGTGCTTTTCACAGGTATCCTATTAAATATATGAATGACAGATGCATCATCTTTTTTGTTTTTTTGGTGGGAACCAAAAATATTCTTTCGATAAGTATCTATATTTTAGCTGTTAAATCCATTTAAAAAAGTAATTTTAATCGGATTTATTGGTTTCAAAATATATACTACTAATGAAAGTTTCAAAAAAAATTCATTTTTTCATTTTTTCATTTTTTCTCTTTTTAGTTTTTCTTTTCTTTTCTTTCTTTTTTTTTTCCATCCTTTGTTTTTATGGCTTCCCTTGCTCTCTTTTCTCTTAATCATTATTTTTTTGCTTTTTTTTTTCTAGTCTTACTTTTCATTTGTATTTTTAGCATTTTATTTTTGTTTCTTCTTCGCTTTGTTTTTTTTTTTTTTTTTGCTTTCTTCCTAATATGTTATATATTTGCATATTTACTTCATTAACTTATTTTTTTAATGAATATCATCAAAGTACGATTTTTAGTTCATTCTTAGTGCATATTTTTTGCATCCTCTAAAATGTTCTTTTATCAAGCATAACCTCCAAGTTTTATTCTTTTCTTTATTTTATCAGAGCAACTTTTTTCCCTAATCCACTCTTGTAAACATATATATATATATATATACATATTTTTTTTTTCAAATGTGGGATTACCTATTTATTTTTTGTAATAAAATTTTTTGCTCAAGTGAGGCCTACATAAATATTTTCAACTAATTATTTTCTAGGAAATCATAATAAATAACAATTTTTTAAAACATATTGAAGTAAAGAATAGGTTTTGAAAATATTTATAGTCAACAACAATAAATAAAAAATTAACTCTAAAATTTTTTTTACTTATTTATTTACTATTGATAAGAATGTGAAAATGCTCATTTCTTAAGAGTAAATATCATCATTTTGCATTAACATTTCTAATTAAATCCCTTAATTATAGCATTTGTATGTTAATTAGTATTTTAGTGTGTTTATATGAAAATACGTTTAAAAATATGTTTTTAGTATGTTTTTATGTTTAATAATATTTTTAATAATTTGTAAATTTATCTATATATGTTTTATAATTAATTAGTTTGAAAATAATTAAAATCATAAAAATAATATTATATGATTTTATTTTGAGTCCTATCATATTTGTGAATAAGTTTTTAGTTTGTGAATATGTTTTATTGTATTTATAGTAATTTCTAAAAATATTTTCAAGTCCTAAGTAATATATCTATTAAGATTTGTTAATTTTAGAAATTTTTATCTATTTTTAATAATTTTTGTGTGTTTTATTGTAAAATAAAAATTTTTAAATTATTGTGAAAATTATGTTGGTAAAATAGCTAATTTTAGTTTGTTTATTTTATTTTAAATTTGGAATTTGCAAGAAAAACAAAGCAAAATGGCATGAAAACTGGCAAAAAGAACCTCAAATGCATCAAAAATAATAAAAAAAGAAAATTAAAATAAAGAAGTGCCATGTGGTGCTTTGTCAGCTGTCCGATTGAAACAGCTCAGTAGATCCAAGCTGTCCACATGTCTAGCCCCTCCCTCTGGAATTCGCTGCATTGTGTTTCATGTGTGCTTGCCTTTGGAGTCATTTGATCAATGTACTGGAGACCCATCTAATGGTCCAATTCTCCTGCTTGGCCCCTGCTCTCTAACCTCCAAATCCTTCAATAGTCCGTGCAATCAACACCTCTCTTTGGTCCATCCTATACAGGCGTCACACAAGATCACATAGTAAAATCAACATAAGGAAGAGCAGTTCACGCGTAAAAAAAAAAGAAAAAAAAGTCAAATATGAACAAGATTTTGATTTGAAATTAATTAGGGTGGCAAAAATTATTCCAAAAAAATCCCAAGATATCCTAAATTGCATCCTACTCATTTTCAACCTAAAAATATCCTAATAAAATAATAAAAATAAATAAATAAT
>CAMOHE010047742.1:0-52649 GCA_946598075.1 Artocarpus hirsutus
ATGTTGCCAAATCGTCTCATGATGTCCTAGTGTGCCATTTAGGTTCACAAAATCATTTTATAAAGTTGGAATTTCAATCAGTGTTCAAAACAGTGAAAACGGGTGAAAAATCATAAAATTTGAGTTAGGTTCACAAAATCACTACACGACCCAATCTCTGTTATAGCATCATGCCCATATATCTTTCTTTAATTATTAAAATATATGTTTACCAAATATAATCATTTACATTCATTATGAAGTTCATTATGAACATTTCTCAAGCAACCGCTTGTAAAGATATTTAAACAAAATCATTTCCCAATCAGTCATCGAAAACATTTGATAAAAATCCATTTTTGGCTTAAATCATTTTGAAATAGGGCTACCAAAGAAAAGGGGTAGAAGTCCTACCTCGATATCCATGTCGGTGTCCTACACCGTAATCTCGGTCCGCTAAATGTTAGCTCTGCGGATCCACGTACATATCCTAAACGCATAATAACTTAGTTCATTAGTACCTAACCCGAGGTATCCCATGTTGCCAAATCGTCTCATGATGTCCTAGTGTGCCATTTAGGTTCACAAAATCATTTTATAAAGTTGAAATTTCAATCAGGGTTCAAAACAGTGAAAACGGGTGAAAAATCACAAAATTTGAGTTAGGTTCGGTCGGCCTGCCGGTCCCCCTGGTTCGGCCGGCCAAACTGCACAGTTCAGCCTGCCGGAAGACCAAGTCCGGTCGGCCGAACTTTTCCAAGTTCGGCCTGCCGGTCGGATGAATCTCGGCCTGTCGAAGATCAAGTTCGGCCTGTCAATCTAGGAAATTCTAGAAATTTCCACGCACGGGTCTCGGCCTCTCCGAACCCAAATCTTCAATTCAACCTGTTTTTCTCAGTTCTCAGGCATGGATAATGATCAAAATTGATAAATAAACATTATTAAACACTTTTTAACTCATCAAAACAAGATTTAAGCAAGATTTTCACAAAAATCTAAAAATAGAGAAAATAGAGAAAAAAATTGAAAAATCTTGATTTCAATCCATTTTAAAGCAAACAAAGTTTCAATTCTAGTTATTCTAAGTTACTCTAACCTAGATTGAAGCTTTTCTAAGCTTAGAAACTCTTAGGTTTTAAAATGCAAGAAAATTTAAAAAATAGAAAAACTTTTGAATTTTAGAAACTAACCTCGAATCGAAGCTTTAAAACGATGTTTTTGTTGTTGAATCATGTTCCCGAGCCTTCAATCTATTAACCCGAAGCTTGTAATAAAATTTTGTTTCAAAATTTTGGGAGAGAATGGGAGAGGGAGAGAAAACCATGAGAGATAGAGAGAGTGAGGCGAGAGTGAGAGTGAGGAGAGAGAAAGAGTGAAATAAATAGAGGGAGAGAGAGAAAAGTGGTTACACAAGACTGTGTGCAACTACACACTGTTTTCAAATCAAATTGTTTCATTGAAATTTAAATTAACAATTAAAAATAATTTAAAATAATTAAAAATTATTAAAAGAGTAAAATAACACAAGGTTATTTAATTTTCACAAAATAATCAAATTAAGTTTAAAATACTCATTATGACACACTAACCCACCATTTAGCACTCTAATATCATTTAATTAACTTCGGGGTGTTACAGCGAGAGTGATTAAGGCGTTCTAAAGAAGAAACTCTAAAGAGAAAAAGACTAAAAAAGACTTTCCTTCTTCAGAATTATCATTTTGCTTTGCTAAGTGAAAAAAAAAAGTTTATTTTAATCAATGTTACTTTTTTTAATTTAATTTACATTGTGCTAACCATTGAAATTGTGCTTTTGTTTTTTGCCAAAAAGTTGTCAAAAACCTATGTCATTTGGCCTATAGTTATACATAAGTGTATGGATATATTTCCAATACAATGTTAAATCTGTAAATTAATGTCAAAATGTAAATGATATAAAGAATATTTGAAAACGCAGTTGGAACTATGAGTAAGAACTATATGAACGATTGTTTGTAAAAGTTTTACACTGAAGCACACTTTTTCTTTTTTTTGTAGCACATGAAAGATTTACATTATTTATAATTAGAACTATGAGTTCCAACTAGGTTGCCAAATACCCTTATGGTTTACATAGGTGTAAGGATATTTCCAATTTCCAATGCATTGTTAAATTCGTAAATTCCAATATCAAAATTTGGCAATTGAGTAAAAAAAAAAAAAAAAAAACTCATATTTCATGCAATTACATTTCATTTTGAATTTGCCAAATGTTATTATGGGATCAACACCAAGTACAAAACCAACTCCAACAAATATATATATATATATATATATATATATATCTTATTATACATATTTAACATGATATATTTGTGTTGCAATTAGGATCAAAGCCAACTTAGGCTTCGGGAAAAGGCCAGAATAGGTGCCTCCTCTAGAGCCAAGCTGGCTCAATTATACAGTTGGTTTTATATTTTAGCTCCAATTATGATCAAAGCCAGCTTAGGCCCCGCTAGAAGGCATGAATATTGGCCTCTTCTAAAGCCAAGCTGGCTTGATTAGGCCGTTACTTTTTTTATTTTAATCATGCTCATATTATTATGAATTTAAAAAAGCATATGTATTAAAATTAATAATGTAGACAAATTTTGAAAATCAAATTAAGCTCAACTATAGATTTGGCGATCGAAAATAAATTGTCTAAATAGCGACACGTAATTGCTATCATAATAAGAATCTGTCACTGTGTAGATTAAATTTGCGAATACTAACAATAAATATAACATTCTTTAAAAATATAAAAACGTGCCATTTAACTAACAATCAAAAAACCCGAACAGGAATAATTAATAAATAAACAGAAGAAGAAATAAATAAATAAATAGAAGAAGAAAAAAAAATAAATAAATAAATAGAAGAAGAAAAGAAAAGGGCTAGAATGTCAATTTTTACACTTAAAAAAAAATTGAAATGGAGTCAATTAAATATCATTTATCAAGTGATAACAAGATCTAAACCAACCTCATCATATGACATCTGCAGCCCACAGGATGGCCGGCCTACAAAGTCAGCACCGGAGGTATGTATGACGTGGCGATAGGGATAGCAGGTAGGCCCCGGTTTTGGGGCAGTGATAATCTCACTACTATGGCAGCATGTTTAGGTCACCCCAAAAATTTGGACGTACGAGTTTGAATTAAAAAATATATATATATTTTATAAAAAATATTATAATAAAATTAATTTAGATGGAAAATTCTATAACTTAAACGAGGGACCAAACATCACTTTTACTATGCGTTTTTAATTTATAAACAATTTAAAACTTTTAAAAGTAAAAAAATTATTAAAATGTAAAATTTAACACAAAGATAAAAATAGTCAGAAAGGACAAGTGTGCTTGGTCCTGGTGTCACGGTCGCCACGTTGGCGGCTCAAATTTGGTCGAGTGATTGGCAAAGGGTGGGTGATATCTCATATGGAAGTTGCATGATTAATTTTTAATTTTTAATTTTAATTTTTTTTTTGGCCTCTTTATTTCGAAAATTAACCACGTCCTTTTCCTTTTTGAGCTAATGAATAAATTATTCTCACGTCGCGAGGCACTCCGACTACAAGAGATTGACTCGTCTGTCTCACAAAATGGCTAGTATTGAGTGCTGTTTTCTTTTTGTCTTTCATTCTATTTTCTAAAATGTTTTTCCTGTTTCCTATAATACAAAAACTATAAATAGTTTTAAAAATGTGTTTGGTTAAAATTTTGATCTAAAAGAAAAGAAAAACAATTTAAAAGCACCTTAAAAAAGTCCCAAAATTGAAAACAAAAAAAAAAGGGTTTTTGTTCTTATTTTCTCCTTTACTCTCTTTCATCGACCCATGACCAACAACCTTCATTGCCCCACCCACTGCCATCCTAGCAACCCACCCCTCGTTGGCAAGAGCCCAACCCGATGCTCCTCGCGCCCCACCCCTAATGACCCTCGCCACCCTAGCCTAAGCCCCTCCTCCCAACGACCCTCACCGTCCCACCCCGATGACCTTGGCGACACATTTTGCCCAATCTCGTCGTCTCCTAGCCGTAGGAGTTTGTCAAAGCGTGATTCCCACAGTTGCACATCCCACTATTATCAATTTTTTGGGTTTTTTTTTTTGAAACGGGTTTCAATTTATGTTATATTATATAATTATATTACATTAATAATATGTGTTTTAAAATTTAATTGTTTTATTTTTTAATTATATATGTTTTTAAAAACATATTACATACAACCAAACCTAATTTTAAAAGCAATTTTAACACATTTTTCAAAATAATCTCATTTTTAATTTTTTACTTAAAACAAAACCATTTTAAAAACACTACCAAACGAAAATGTATATATATGGTAAGAAAACTATAAAATAGCGTATATAAATACTAAAACTATCGAAACCAAAACCAAAACTAAATTGAGATATTGGTCAATAAAACTATCACCATTATAGATCAAGCTCTAAGTGAATACATATTTTTTATTTAATATATAAATATTAAAACTACAAGTATATGAAAATATATGAAAGAAAAATGGTGAAAGAGAGGACATTTTCCCTTTAATGGGAGGACACCAAAAATTTTAGACGAAGAGGAGAAAGACAAAGAAAAAAGAGAGATCAGGCTTGGCCATTCCCTCCTAAAATTTTTCTTATTACAATCATGGTATTATCTAATATCTACCATGTAATTTTGAAAGAAGTGACCAATGTCAATATATTTGCTTTTGGACGTTATTTAAAGGGTTTTCCGTGCATTGACATAGATGTTAGCTAAAGGCTTTATTTTTATGGTCATAAAAATCGACGAGGAGCATACGATTGTAACCTCACGAGATATAGTAGAAATAAGAGTGCTTAGGTGTGGTCCTATCTACTATCTTATATAAATATGAGTAAATTGTTCAGTAAGTCTCTAAACTATTTAAATGGTGACTCATTGGTCTCTGTTCTTTTCAACTGACCCTGAACTACAAAAAAAGGTGCAAAATAACTAAATTGATTGACGTCCGTTAATTTCTTCCTTTTTTTTATTAGGTGCCCTACACGTGGCTCAACATCAAGGGTATTTTAGTGAAATAACAATATTTTGTTATATTTTAATAAAAATTAAACTAAATTAAATTATAAACATTAAAAAAAAAAGATTATGGCTTTGTTTGAGAAATAAATTGGAACTAAAAAATTTCAACTCCTATAGTGTAAAACTCTTATATACTACAATAAAAAAATTGTTACAATATAAAGCTCTCATATGCTACAATGTTTAAGTTCTAACTTACTTTTCAAACACTCCACAAAAGCATGAAAAAAGATTAAACCTTTATTGTACACTCTTTCCACCCCAGACAAATCAAACCTTCCCCTCCCACTACCTCCCCCAACGCCAACCACTCCTATAGCACCTCTGCCGTCTCTTCCTCCTCCTCTCTCTCTCTCTCTCTCTCTCTCTCTCAAATCCCACCGCCAACACGCCGTCGCTCCTAGCCACCATGAAGGTAGTCGCTGCCTCAATTGGAAACCTATCACAACCCCGTCGAGATCCCCCTCCATCGTGGTCCTGATGGATCCCAAGAATCTCGATTTCTAGAAACAAAAGAGGAATTTTCTTTTGTTTGCACAAATCCGATGAATCGCCAATGTTGATTTTTCTGATTTTCGATCAATCTCTACTCTTCGGTAATGCCGACACCAACATAGGTTCCAAGGCTTCAAATGCTTCTTCTCTGCAACTCTGTTATTGAAGAAGCTCTTTGTCGAAGTCCTTGAGCCTTGAACCAATTGCGATTTGACGTTAGATTCAATGAGAAAATTAGAAAAAATATATTTGGAAATCAAAAAGCAAATCTCCTCTAATTGTAACATGTTTTTTCTTTTCTTTTTTTTCAAGTTGAGTTTTCATAGGTCCCAATTAATGAGATCATAAATCTCCTAAAAGAAAGGATCATCACTGAAAAATTTCATAGCCTTTATCAAGCATAATTCATTTATGCAGTAAGGAGTTCATTAATTGAAATTACAAATTGCAAATTCTTAGACCTATAATTTGTTATTTGTTTTAGTTTTGATTTTAATTTTTTTTATTGGGTTTGAGTATGTTATGCTATTGAAGTTTTGATTGGTTTGAGTTTACATTTTTTTTTTTGTTTATCTGCAACTGAAAGGAGTGTTTTTTTTGTAGGTTATCAACAACTGGGAGGTGGTGAAGGAGAATAAAAGGCTTTTATATTTTTAGCGAGTTTGGGTTTAGTGAGGGGGTTGGTCATTACGAAGGGGTGGGGGAGCTCCACTCGTTTGGGTTTAGTGAAGGGGGAGGTGGGGGATTTGGGTTTGGTTGGCTAGTGACCTTAGTTGGGGAAGCTAATATCTGATTTTTCCTCTTCTTCTTTCTTTTCTTTTTTTTTTTTTTAAGTTTTTATTGAATGCTACTAGATTTAATTGGGGATATTTTAGTCTCTTCGAAGTAAACGATGGTCCCATGACAATCGTGTGATCGAAAACTGAGGGAAAATTAACGCCCATCAATTAAGTAAGTTCTTTTGTATTCTTTGTAAGAGTTTAGGATCAGCTTAGTTAAAAATAGTAATAATAAAAAACCAACAAATCACCTTTTAAATAGTTTAAGGATTGTCGAGTAATTTACTCTGTAAATATTATAATTCTTGAAATCCCTTTAAGATCTATAACTTTTATGTTATGGGCTTCTTATATTGTCATTGGTGATAAAAACACAAAAAAGTGTGTATATATTTTTTAAAATAAATGCCTTGTCATTGTGATATTTATTTTTGGAAGTAGATGTTAACTAGTCACATCATTCTAAGAAGCAACGTATGTGAAAACTAACATCGAAGATAAGTAGATCTACTAAAAAATTGGACAATCATTAATGTATATTTTGAAAAGTTAGTTTTATAAATAATGTTGAACAATGTTCTTATGTTTTAGGTCGACGGATTTTTTGTAAGTACTAAGCAATAAAAAAATTAACGACATTTTGCACTCAGGTTGTCCTTTAAAAATTAAGTGGTATACGAGTGACACTTTTTATAAATATTTGGTTAGAAGTTGGTTTGTAAGTATTGAATCAAATTCTAATTGATATCAACAACAACTATAACTGAAAAAAGGAACTTATTTGAGAATCAATTAAAAGATAAGGTTCCAAAAAAAAAATAAAGCAAATTACAGTAAAGGTCTACAACATGAAAGAAAATACAATTGAATCCAACAATATTGAGTGCTGAATTTCTCACATAAGATATATTACAATATGTGGAAGTAGCATTACCTAGGACATTGACAATTTATATCTTCATTTGTGTGATTTAATCATTTGAGAGATCATCTTTAAAAGATTCTTTTTCGATTCAACTCCTTTCTGTATGAAAGGCCATGGCGATTTTTGCCTTGTGTCTTTTGCGCGTTTAGGAGATAGTGAGCCAATTTTTCAAAGTTATATCAGCATAATCTCAGACCATTAACTGTTTGGTATTATTTCAAGAGTTTTTAAAAACGTTTTTACATGTTTTTTGAAGTAAAAATTTTAAAAACATTCTTAGCACAATTTTTTTAAAATTCTCATTTTTTAAAACAAAATTATTTTTATCTATTTTGAAAACACTACCAAACGGTACTGCAGATGAAAACACATATTTTACAGTTCAATTAATGTCATATTTTAACATTTATGTTGAAAACTACTCTTTAATATTATTCTAATTAGTTGTTATTATTTGATATGTTTACTAATTTTTTATTCAATCATGATGACATTGATATTTCTAAATTAATTTAAATTCAAAAGTCTATTTTTACGATTTTTAAAACTTAATGATTATGACAACAAATAAATATAACATTTAAATAGCATTATATATAAAAATACAAATAAAAATAACACATTATTTGTACATTTTTTAGTGCTAAATGTAACATTTGTATTTTAGACGATACAATTAATGTAAGAATGACTAAAAACTCCCTTTTTCTCCTACTTTTTTTTTTTTTTTTTTTGGGGGAAGAAAAAGACATATATTTCAGTTCACAAGGAAAGAATAAAGTTGGATGTGGAATTTTCAAGCTATGTGTCGTTGTAAGATCCACATTGATGTGATAATATAATTTACTATTAGCTCACTACTTCTTGTGATCATTCATCATCATTACTATTAACACCAGAGAAAATGGCACTACGTTTTTGGCTGCATTTTCTGCAAATTAATGTGCTTTTGGGTGTGTCCAAAACTCTGCGTGTAAGCCGGGATCGGGGAATAGCCACGTCAAAAGAAGAAATGATTAAAAAATGGGGATACAAATAGGTCTTTTGTGTACTCATATATGAACATATGTATATTTGAATTTTTGTTCTTGTGATTTGATATGCAAATCTGGCTAGGGAAAGACTACAAAATAAGGAACATAATTTCAAAAGCCATGATCCCAAAACGTATATTCTTGCCGATGGATGAGAAACATGAAACCCGTGAAACAAGTGTTGAAAGAACTAAAATAGTTATAAATAAAGAAAAAACCAAATAAAAATAGACTTTAACTCCAGTGGTTTCTCTAACAATAAATAAATAAATTATTGTTCAACTGCATGGAACAAGGAAGCTTTCACACTTTTTAAGTTTTAATACTCGACGTTAATAGGCAAAAGGGCAAAAAAAAAGAAAAAAGTTGTCCTGAATTTTGTGACCAGATATTGACACTGTGAAAGGACAAAATGCTTTCTTGAAAGTCAGGTTATTTTGCCGCAGACCTTCTTGAACTTTACGGGTTTGATGGATTGGTCTTTGAACTAAAAGTTTTTTCAATTCGGTGCCCAAACTTTAAAATTTGTTGTAATCTTGATCAAATTGATAACGGGGCTAAGTTTTTGACAAAATAGCCCACGTGCCACTCACGTGATGTTCTGACGAGGACATAGCTCGTTTTTTTTGCCATTCTAATGGTCTTTTATTAATTAAATTATTAACAAAAAAACCCAAAAAAATTATTGACAAAAAAGATAAAAGAATCCGATAGCCTCTTCCTTCCTCAACGTTGCACCCCCATCTCGTTGACGCTGGCATTGCCGTTGCATTCCCACCCACTGAGATTCTGGCCTTGCAACCATTGCTTCCTCAAAGCCCAACGTCGCAACTCCCCTCCACCGCCGATCCAACGTCATAGTAGCCCCCTCCCCTCAGAACCCAAAATTGCAGCTTTCCTCCCTCGCAAAATCGCGACGACACAATAGGCCACTGCCCACCAGATCAAAACGTCACAATTCCCCTCCCCGTCGGATAGTGATGTCACAGCCCTCCTCCCCCGCTAGGGCGTCACAGCTCCCCTGCCCCACCAAAGCGCGACATCACGGCCCACTCCCTGCTAGATCGCGATGTCGTAGCTACCCCTCCTCCCGGTGTCGCATCGATTCCTATCCCCATGGTACCGCAATGACCTCCTCCCCATAGCGGCGCAACGACCCCCTCTCTCCAAACACATTACTCAAAAACGGAAGGACATATGAGGATGAAATAATGTCCAGATTCATTTCATTTTGTGGCTTTTTTCTAATTTTAAGCTTTTGGTTCACAAAAAAGGTTGTTGGTAAAAATTATTATTAATGCTCCTGAAATAAAGGTCATGTTAGACCACAAGTGAAAAAAAAAGGTTAAATAATTAACAGACATTATTAAAAGGACCATTTATGCAACAAATTTTAAAGTTTTAGGACTGGATTGCAAAAAGTTTTAGTTCAAAAACCAATTTACAAAACTCGTAAAGTTTAGCGAGCCTAGTGAAAAAAAAAAAAAAAAGCCTGAAAGTTACTGGTGAAAGTTATTACTTCCAACAAGGATGGAGTCACGGATGAAAATTTTCAATTGCAAGCTCTTGGTTTACACTTACGTACACACATATATAAATACTAGCATGATGAGAGTCACGTGCCTAAGGTCCGTGGTGCCTACGTGATTACTTTTTTTCCTTAAAAATTGTAACAATAAATTTCACAAAAAAAGGATAGAAAAGCGTTATTAAATTAATTGTAACAACTTCTATTAAACTAATTAAATGTCAATCTTCTTTTTTTTTTAAGGGTAAATGTCGATCTTCTTTAGTTCAATATCATTTTAATTATTGCAAATATTGTTTGAAGAATATTCTGAAAGGTCAGAATGAGTATTATGTAAAATAATTTTTTTAAAAAATAAAGTTTTAAATATTACAAAAAAGTAGATGAATATTAAAATATGCTTTTTAAAAATATACAGTTTATGTAATTGTTTTTGTCGGTAAATAGTACGTTAAAAAATAATAGATCAACATGTTAAATAGAGACATCATGCAATCTTCAAAACCTTTAAAATGTTGTTGAATAAACAAATATCGACCAGATTCTTGCAAGTTTTCACTCGGAGTAATTGTTGTAGGCCTAATGTAATTGTATATATAATCCAAACCTATTTCAAATAATGAGGTTTAATGTTTGAATTCTCTTTTTAAATTAAAAAAAAAACGTAAATCATAATTAGCCATTATATTGGACCATAGTTATAATTAATTGATATTAGACTCTAGCCTTAGGAACCAAATATTCTCAATACACTTCTCAGACGTGTGAGTAAGTATATATATATATACAGCTGGCATGTTAGTTGACAAAAGCCAAAAGGAAACGAAGAAAAAATGAAACAGCCAGCTACATAGGCATAATAATTGTTCGTCCTAAAATTAATTAATTAGAGAATACATTTCTTGTCAAATAAGCATCTCCAACATCATACTCTTGTCAAACGTGCTTTTTTTTTTTTTTTATGTCCTTTTTTAAATGAGATATCACTTTTGACATTAGAGAAAATCCACTAATTGGTATCGAATAATGGGAATAAAATAATTCCCACAGGAGTATTTAGCTCTTTTAGTTGCTGTAGTTAGTTGCTACATCGGTCCACTTGAAAACCTAACTGTCTATTATATTATATGATACAAGTGAGGGATAAATTATTATTGTGAGGAGATCAACTAAAGTTTAAAGTTCTTTCCATTAAAACAATTGCAAGTGGCAATTATGTCTGCTCATAATAATAATAAAGTGCTACTTGCACTACTTTTAAGTCCTTTGATTATTGTTGTTTAGTTGTGATAATTTTCTTTAATTTTACCCCCTGTTTGACATAATGATAAGAACCACAATTTCCACCACAAACTCAATTATGAACAGTATAAAACTCTTACATACTACAGTAACAATAAAAAAAAAATTGTTACAGTGTAAAGCTCTCACATGCTACAGTAAAAGTTGTTCTAACCGCTGGTTCTCACCACCTTTCCAAACACCCTATTAACAATTAATTCTATTATTAATCAGAATTTTTGTTTTCTTGAGTTTGAATTTCAAACTCACCATATAATTAATTATTTTGTCAAGCCGAGTGCAACTTCTTTTTGTTTAAAAAAGGTGAATATATATGTGCATTAAAAACAGTAACAAAAATTACTCTGTAATAACAATAGGTTAAATAAATACAACTATCCGACTAATATATATGTATTAACTTTGTATTATAGTTTTACATATGAAGAAACTTTTATTGTGCATTAATGCAATATAATGTTCGTATTAAACAAATTCAACTACTACGCTAGACGATTCAAACTTAAGCTCATTGACAATGTACTTAGCGCTTAGATTAGTCGGTGTTAATGGAAAATCTCAACAAAACCATTAGCGACACCGTTTTTAGCTGATTTTGTCCTTTCATTAAGTGTTAACCATCAGCTTACTATATATGTATGTGTGTGTATATACATACATATATTACTGTTCCTTATAAGTTGTAAAGATATTGCCTTGCTCACATCCTTTGGACCAGTAATTTCGGGTTTTTTTTTTTTTTTTTGGTAAAGATTTGAATTTTATTAATCCACCAAATAGGCTAAAATAGCATAACCAACAAAGCTAGGAATAAAATTCACAACAATAAAATCGAAAACATTCTTAAGAACGGAATTAGCTAACAGATGGACAGTCATGTTCCTTTTCATAAATATGAATGCAACGAATATCACCAAAAACCAAGGACGTCAAATGTTTTATGTCCGCAACTACAGGCCCAACCTCTTCTGAAGAAAACGATGAATTCATTGCACTTACTACATTCATTACATCAAATTCCACAATTGCGACCTCTAGTCTGCAACTATCAGCAAATTTGGGTGTTTGAGATAGTGGTTAGAACTATTTGTTAGAATTATATCTATAGCATGTGAGAGCCTTATACTGTCGTAACTTTTTTGCTTTTACTATAATATATGAGAGCTTTATACTGTTCATAACTGAAAAATCGGTTAGAACTAACTAATGCCAAACAAGCTGTAACTACCACACACTTAGCAATATGTGGACTAAAGCACCCTTCCACCCGCCTAGCAAGACAAGCGATAACGAGGCCTTTATCATCTCAAACGATAGCCCCCATACCGATCGTCAGAAACGTGAAAATCAAGTTGGTCCGATGGTGGACAGCTCCATTTCACATTCGTGGAGATCCTTCCCCTCATCAGCCTCTTCTCCACTTTGTGACACAAGTGTAATTTCGGGTTTTGTTTTGTTCATTTTTTTTAGATATTTATCTTTTTTATAGTATGTATTTTAGATTTATATTCAAGAATTATACTTTTGGTTTTTTATTTCAATTAATGTATATTTTTAGATTAGATTCAATACACAAATATATACCTTACCTTAATGAATAGTTTATTTTGACTATAAAAATGACCAAATTTTCTATAAGCCAAAAAGAAAAAAAAAATAGAATTTTTAAAAAATAAGAAGAAACAAAAATAAAAATATAGAAAACACTCTTTTTTAGGGTTTTTTATACATTTTTGAAGTCAAAAACCTTAGTGTAATTTTTTTTTAATTTTTAAAATTCTCTTATATTTCAATTTAATAGTATTTTGGGCAATTTTTTACATCAAAAGGGAAAATTCATCAGAAAAAAGTATATATTGGTGTATTAAATCTAATATAAAAATATAGCATTTAGGTAAACATAAAATATAAAGTATAAAAAAATAAATAATGTTTTTTTTTTTTTTTTTTTTTGCATCAAAACGACATCACTCTCAAAAAATCTTCTTTTTTCTCATCTTTTTTTTTAATAGATTATCATAGATTATTTAGGGAAAACCTAAAAACTTATCAAGTACAACTAATACCATTCATCACAACAACAAAAACAAAGCGTAAAGGTAAGGCTATTCAGGACCGAGATTTATTGCATAATAAAAAATATGTCCATTGCCTACGTCTTAGATGTCATGAGTCCATATTTCATGGTGATCAATTGCTTCAAAGTTTGGCCATAAAGGATAACGCCTCTTAAGCAGCAAAACCTTTTTTTTTCCTTTATTTTTTTTGGTTTTTCTTATACCAAATACAAACCCCACTTTATCAGCCAATAAATAAATAAAGAAAACCCCACTCTTTTAGTAGTTTTTAAAAAGGAAATTTCTATATATGTGCTAAGAAATACCAATTAGAAGTACAGTATTTTTAATAAATATATATATATTAAAGTCGCATTAAAAATAAAAATTATAAATAGGCCGCTCTAAATGAATCCGATTCAAACCTTCACTTAGTTTTAATTCTTAAAGTGTTTGAGAGGGTGGTTTGACTTTGAACTTTAAAATGCAAACCGTGAAAAGCTCTCACATGCTACATATAAAATAAAAATATATTATAATACAACGTCTCCCATGTTACGGTGTGTAGTCCAAACTCTAGAGCTAGAATGCTTCTCTCGAACACCCTATTATTTTAGTATATAATTGAAAAGCTGAAAAAAAATTTGTCAATTACCAACTCATAAAAACTGCAAAAATTTAAACATGACATCAATTATAATGACTTAAAAATTTATAGAAATATATGCATCTCGTTCACATTCTGTAGTCTTACTAAAAAAGTTTACTGTTGGCAAACATTTCAAACATCAATTTTTTTTTTTTTTAATGAATCTGCAAACATCAAATTGCATAAAAAAGAGATCATGTTGAAAAGGACAACTTTTTTTCTTGGTACTATTATGACATTATTATTAGTATTGTTTAACTTTACTTAAGAACTCAGCTAGAAATTTGGTGAAAGGATCACATTGTGAAAACTGTGGCTAGCTAGATAGATCTTTATTAAAATTTTCCTCTGCTAGGGTTTTCTCTTTACTTTTCTTCTATTAGGGTTTTCTCCTCTCTTTGTGCGTTGCCCCCCTCTTAAGGATGGATGCATGTGTTAGCCTTCGGCTGGCTGCCTAGTCTCTAGCCCGCATTACTGGGTATGGCTTGGTCACTGTAGTGACTGAGATTGCCATAATTGGGTGAATGGTGCACCGGTGTTTTGGGTGATAAAGGGGGGTGATCGGCTCGGGGGTTTTACGCGGGTCAAAGGCTTGCTGTTTAGGTCATCTTTGGATTAGAGTTGTTCTAACTAGAGAGGTCAGATCTTATTTTCAGAGGCTATGCGGGTTCTTGGTGTGCTGTGGAGTGATAACCAGTCTTGGTTTTGGGTGGTGATTGATATTTTTCCTCCAATAGTGGTGGTGGTTGTCGAGGACTCTGGCTTTTCTAATTCTAGTGATTATGGTCATGGTTGGGCTTCTCAGTTAGGGTTTGCGACAACCATAAATAGAGGAGTTTGGTTATTGAATGTAGGTGCCCTTACAGTAGTTTTCGGCTATGTAGTCTCCAAATTGTGGATGGTGGTGTTCGACCCAGCTTTTGTTGGTCTGGGCCACTAGCGTTATCGTTATATTTGTTCATAGTTTGTCTTTGGCTTTTTTTAGTTTTCTTCAATTACAGCGTGATGTTTTTGTGCCTCTATGTCTTGTTTGTATTTGTTGCTTTGTGTTTTTATTGCAATAACAAAGGTGGTCTCTCTATTTTCTAGTTGGTCTTGTGTGTCTTCTTGTAAGAGCATGCTCTTTGTGGTGTTTGGTTTTTCTTTGTGGTTGTGGCCTTTGTACTACATTATCGGCCTATGGCTCATCTAATGTCGAAGGCCTTTTTAATGAGTGTAATATGTGCTCTCTGTTTGTGAGTCAACGTGCTTCGTTTACTTGGGTCTTTACGTTCAGTCAGATCTCTGGCATATATTTTACTCTTTAGATTGTGTGTGATTTGATTATATTGATGATCTCAGTTTGTATTTAAGGTCATATTTTGTATTTCAAAGTACGTCACATTTGCAATGCTCCTTTGTTGGAACGAAATGTTACTTTCAAAATAAAAACCTGTGGCTAGCTACTATTTTGGTGTAACAGTGCATAGGTCTTAGGAACAGGATAGGTCTTATTTAGGGCATTGGTGGTGGGCTTTATTTGAGGGCAGTGAGCTCTTTATGGACTAGATGTGGTCCTCCACTTGGGGTGCACTATGGTCCATGCACCCATTAATCAATTAATTAAAAAAAAATGCTTTATACTTTCCAAGATATAATATACAATTATATTTTCTTACTATTATTTTTTTAAAAAAATACTTTTAATCCTATATAACCCGCTACTCATAAAACTGTAGATTCTAGTTTAGTGTGCAATTTATTTTTTCAGCTGGGTCATGTTATATTGTTAGTAACGGAATTATAACCTAGAGGGTCGAATAAAATTGCCCTTATTTTTTTTTGTTCAGCTGCTTGTCAATTTGGTTATTTTGATTTCATGCGTCTTGTCATTATTCTTTGTCCAATAGCTAACTTGCAATTAGTCACATAATTGATCTCCTTGTTGGAGTATAATCATTTCCGTGGAAGTGGCACAAAAACCGGGGGCTTAACGTGAATTAGCAGTTTTGCTGTTACTTATGAAAATATCAGAATGAGCTTACTTACATGAACACTCATCTGACTAACTCATATTGTTTTTGAGGGTATTTTAGGTATTTCAGGAAATTAAAACTTTGGAAAAGAATAGTCCGTTGGGATCAACTAATTGAGTGGGTGTAATTATAATTAAGAACAGATTAAGCAGGTGTTATTATAATTAAGTTCGATAAAAAAGATGCCATCGTAATATTTCAGAAGTAATGGGATGTTAGCGTAATTTTGCTAAAGGAAAAGACGTATTTTGTCTGGTTGTTTCATGCGATTGAGTTTAAGGTAGCCTAGTCGTCATAGACGCAAAAGCTATAGACTTTAAAGCTGTGTGGTGCAATGAAAGTGTCACACTGACGCCATAAAAAAAAATCCAGATTGACTGTAATTTTTTTAGTGGATATTAAAAAAAAAAAAAGAAACTATCGGTAATGGAAAAAAAATAATTTTGTACTTTGTTTCTCATAAGTAACTTACTTTTAAAATCAATTGGAGACATAATTTTTTTTTTGAAAACTCGTAGATAAAATCCTCGTTAGTTAGGAATGTTTTAAAAACATTAGATTTAATTAAAATTATTTTTTCAATAACGACTGAAAATAGATACTCATCAATGAATATCTTTTTTGATTCGTGGCTTCTTTTTTTTTATCTTTTGGTCAATTGGTCAAGATACGGCTCAGCCAAAAAACGTGAGCGCCCCTGTGCGAGCCTTATTTTATTAGTAAAGTCAAGCTTTGTCTCCCTAAAGACTAAAGAAATGGATCAAAAGGGGGGGAGACTTGAGGCATAATTTTTTTCTTGAAAAGTCGCAGGTAAAATCTCCTCTAGTTATGAATGTTTTAAAAACATTAGATTTAATTAAAATTATTTTTTTAATAACGGCTGAAAACAGATATTCATTGATGAATATCTTTTTCGATTCGTGGCTTCTTTCTTTTTATCTTTTGGTCAATTGGTCAAGGTGATGGTTGACAAACCATGAACTCAAGCATTTCTAGAGTTAATAATGTATGAGAAAAGCTATGTCAGACCATATCTAAGGCATTATCTTTCTTCTAATTACAGAGAAATTTGAACCCTCAAAGATGGGCAAAAAGGGCAATGACTCTAGAAGATATGAGGTTTTCAGCTCTTTGAAGTTAACGTAAACCATGGATCCAAGTTTCCTCTTCTGAGGTTTGCTTAAAAAAAATGGGAACCAAATAAATAAATATTCAAACCATGGGTCTAAGGCTTAAGGCTGCAGGTTGCAGGGGAAGGGGAGAACCAAAAAATTGGAATTTCCTAATAATATGGGATTGTGACATGTGAGGGTGGATTGTTTTCATTATTTTAGTTTTAATGACTATTAGCTTAAGTTATTAAGCATATTATCCCACTTTGATTATAATAACTTAAAGGTCAGAGCATGAATCAAACTAAATGATTATCCCTTCTGGTTTAAGATGTCTTAAAATAAGATATCTATTTACATTTCAATTTTTGTCAATGCACAAAATAAGGTGGGATTTTTTGAATTGCAATTTTCTACATTATCCCTGCCAAATTAAATGCTAGGACAATGCATAACGTGTAGGGTTTTTGTTAAGGCATAGATTGAAATGGTCTCTATATGTTACGGAATATTTATATTGAGCTATAACGCGTTACGAGACAAGCAAGGCTAGTCCCCATATGCATTGAGATAGCAACCGGATCAATGAATACATATATTTTTTAACTTTCAAACTTCATTTCTTTGTTTATTTTTCTATAGAAACATTACAATAATTTCCAATTAAGTAGATTAAAAGAGAGTAAGAGGAAGATAAATTGAGAATTTAGACCGTCATCAATTTTCTTGGTCCTTTCCCAATGTTTTTAAGTGTTCATGAAGTTTTTGTTAAAAAAGGAAAAAAAAATTAAGGACCAAACGAGCTACTACCATATATATACACATGTGCATTATATATATATATATATATATATAATAAATTTATGTGTGATGAGTTTTCAATGATTACTTTTTCCTATAAATCTTAAGTTTCAAAATAAGTGCATATATTAACTATATTTGATTATGTGGTATTTTATATGACTTATTATGGTAGATTATTAAGTTAACTAACCGCTAGCCTTACAAATTAATTAAAAAGACCTTTTTTTTGTTCTTTTAACCCTAATAATTATTGCTTAACCAACCACATTGAGGTCCACTGCCATATAAAAACAAAATAAAGCATTAAAGCTGAGGCCCCACCCCCGGACAACAACCTTATTGCTTGTGGATAACTGTAGCACCTCCATATATTACACCACATACATATTACCATAATATATATACATATATACACACACACACACACACACACACACATATATATATATATATATATTGGCCAGCAACCTAAGTAGAAATGGATAATACGAATCCATTTACATCCAATAAATCTATATCCTATGTTGGCCCAAACTGAGATGACCAAATGTTGTCTGCCAATAAACAGAGGACTATTTACAAGCCAAAAAATTTTAGCCGCTTCATGTTAAATTTGAGATAAAACAAGGCCATGGTATTGCCAAAACCACAATCTGTCTTGTGAGTTAATGCAAATTTTTTTATTTGTTATTTTATTATTATTATTATTATTAATTATTTATTTATTTTTTGTGATGAGTATTTGCAAGGCTCTCCACAACTTAGTGGCGTCAGTGGAGGTTGGATTTTCCCCTTTTGGAGGGCCCATAATAACTAAATCTTAGCTAAAGGTAGAATTATGTGCTTAAGAACTTCTATATTATTCTTGGGAAAAGGAATCTGATTTATGTAAATACAAGACCCCACTCTACACCTCAACCATAAAAACGACATTCAAAACAAGAGGAACCCAACTAGAGTTTTTTTTTTTTTTTTTTTTTTTGGGTTTTGGAAAAAAAAAATTTATCCCAAGTCCGACAAGATTTAATGCAAATACTATTTCCCTTGTCGTTGTCTAATTAAGTTCACTTAAATTAATGGAACCAACTGGTCTGAGCAATTAAGTGGAAAAAAGTGGTTCTAATATTAGAAGCATTAAGAAATCGAGAAGCAAATTAGAATAAAATTTTGTGGGGGCCACGACGAAAACAAGAGTGCTTTGTCATAAGGTGGCCGTGCTTTAAGCAACTTCCATACACACACACAGAGTCACATTAAGAAGTGTTAAAGTTTGTCTCTATCAAAATTTATATTTTTGCTTACACCATTACTATCTCCATGAACTATATTATGCATGGTATATAATTTTTGGTTCACTTTTCACCAGATTTGTACGTGTTATATAAATATAACATTTGGCCGTACAAATAAGAACTAAGTGCTCAAAATAGTTAAATAATGAAATGAGGTGTCAAAAATTAACTTAAAAAAACACCAACTATAAGGTTCTTTTTTTTGGAGGAAACATGAACTATGAGTTAGTAGGATAAAATCTTTTCATATTATATTCACGTGAGAAAAAACATGAGAATGCTACATCATGGGATTTAACTTATCCAAGTATTGTTTGCGAAGAGACTCAAGCATATTTCATTAAGAAATGAAAAGAGCTTAAAATTGGGGCTATCCACGGTTGAGATATTGTTTTAATAGTGTATATTTTTAAACATTAATGTAATGTTTAACAATGTAAAACTCTCACATATTACAGTGTGAAGTTTTTATAAAGCTTTTAGATGTTTTAGTTTTTAAATCATTTTTTTTAAGCTCAAACTCATTTGAGAAACACCCTATAAATTTAATCAAAACAAAATTAACACACAAAATATTCCGATAGGTGATATAGAATTCAAAACATAACTCTATCTGTAGCTTGAATTCTTACGTAAAACCCTACAAAACGATCTCGTTCTTGTAGACATTGAAACAAATGAACTCAACCCCCAATACACCTTGAAGATGCTGATGGTAATAGTGGATGGGTGATTGACAGTGTGGAATACAATTATTGCCCCCGTGGGCTCCTTGCGACATTTAACTTTTCCGTTGGTTGTTAGGGGTAGTTTCGGAAGCAAACGATTTCCCCTGAAATTAAGAATATTAACTCCCTGTTTGGCACTGTAGTGGGAACCACGGTTCTCACTACAAACTTAGTTATAAACAGTTTAAAGCTCTCACATGCTATAGTACCAATAAAAAAAATTGCTACAATGTAAAGTTCTCACATGCTACGATAAAAGTGGTTCTAACCACTAGTTCCCACCACCCTTCCAAACACCCTATAAAATAGTTGCCAAAGAGTTTCGCCATCAACATATTTGTTTAAATGAACGCAACTGTCATCCAACTGCCAGCTTGTTTCAATCCTTTCTAAGCTTTCCTAAGGTTGTGTGCGTCCTTCTTTCTCATCCTTTTTAAAAATCAATCTTACCCATGACCCTTAATTTTAAGGTCAATTCTCATTTTGTATTTTAAATTTTAAAAACTGTTCTTCTATTACTTGAATTTGAACTAGTCTCACTTAACCTTTTGCCTTAGAACTTAACAACATAAAAAGGAAAAAAAAAAGTCTTACTTTTTTCTATTTTAATTTTTGTTTAAAGACAAATAAACAATTGCCACATGATCTTATTTATCTTCTGTTAAAATTTAAAAGACAAAATAAGATTTTATTTTTTTTTGAAAATGACAAAGTGAGATTTTTGAAGTTTAATAAACAAAATCGAAGGACCCTTAAGTTGAAGGGATATAAAATTGAATATATAAGAATAGCATTATATGTGGTTGGTTTAATAATAATATTATGTCTAATATATTCAAAGGTTATTGAAGTTATCAAATGGGTCATGTTGTGTTAATCCGATTCATGCATAATCATGTTATCCATGTCATGTTTGGCACGACCTATTATTTATTTGTATTGTGTTGTGCATAAGTCTTTGCTTATTGTCTTGTGCCCTTATCTATCGTTTTATATTGGTTCAAGCAACTTACAAAAATGCCCCTTTAAAGGTGCACCTTTTTCAAGATATCTTTTTAAAAAGCTCTTTTCAAAACTGCCTCTTTAATAAAAAAAAAAGTAATTTATTAAAAGTCCAAGAAATCATTCCTCTTGAAATGAAACCTACTAGGTTTTATCATGGAACCTGTCGAAACCCGCCTCCAGTCACCGGAGAGGGTTGTAACATGCTAGGTTCTAACTTTTTTTTAAACAAAGAAGCGGTCAGTGCTTCCAGTCGCTAACACGGATGTCAAGTTATAACCTGCTAGGTTCTAATTTAGAATGTACTAGATTCCAACATTTTTTTTGAGACAAAGAACTAGCGACCGTCTTCGGTCACCGGTGAAGGTGTTAGGTTGTAACCTGCTAGGTTCTAATTTAGAACATATTAGATTCTGACATTTTTTTTGAAGCAAAGAAGTGACAACCGCTTTCGATCACCAACGTGGGTGTCAGGTTGTAACCTGTTAGATTCTAATTTAGAACTTATCAGATTCTAACATTTTTTAAACAAAAAAATACTAACCACCTCCCGTTATCGGTAGCGGGTGTCGGATTATAATCTAGTAGGTTCTAAAGTTTGAACATACTAGATTCTAAAATTATGAAACCTACCCGGTTCTGTCCCAGAACCCGCTAGATTTCATCACAAAACCAACCAATTTCTTTATTGAAACCCCCTAAATTCCAAAGTAAAAAAAAAAAAACTACTTAAGCAAAAAATGCAATATAATCGTAAAATTAATAAAAAATAAATAAATAAAATAAAATACAAGCTGGAACCAAGGCAACTTTGGAACCCAGTAATTTAGACTTTTAATGGGTTGAAAGATAAGATCCCATTAATCATCAATATTATTAACCATATCATATTTATGCATGAATAAACGGTGAATCTCTGAATAAATGAATAATAATGAACACAAGACAAATATGTGTTGTGTTGCGTTGTTTCATGTCTTGCTCTCGCCAAACCTATCTGATAGCCTATTGGACCAACCCTATTTGATTGCTCTACCAATAGGCTTGGGCCAACCTTCTTTGGGCACTATTGTTTTTGTCCTGACTGAACCAGGACTAGCGTCTATAGCCACATCTTTGAGTTTGGATCGATTAGGTTCATTTCCACTTTCCACTTCATTTATGGCAAGACGGCGTGTCCCTGTCATCAGCTTACCCATCATCTACATTTGATTTTGTGTGCGTCCGAAGGCCATGTGCTCACAGCCAGACTACTTTTAGCTTTGTGATGCAAAATCAGCCGCTTTTTGCAGCAAATGACATTGCGATTTTGGAGACAAAAAAAAAAGAGAATCACATTTAAATAATTATTTTACTTGGTGAATTTCATACTAAAATATCAAAATTTCCCAAGGGCAAACTAGTTCTACATGTTGCACCAAATTCTAGGCTAATCGTTACCATTTGATTTGATAACATTAGTTTTAATTAATTTTTTAGTTAAAAATAGTATAAAATTTTTACATATTATAATAAAATTACTACAATATAAAATATTATAATAAAAAAATTACTATAATATAAAATTTTTATCTGTTATAGTGTTTACTATTCTAATTAATGGTCCTAATTACTATGCTAAACACCTATGCACATTGATTAAATGGGTAGAAACAAAGCAGAGGCGAAAATATACTTTAAAATTATTAATCAATGTAATTATATACCAAATTAATTATGCATATTAATTAATATAGTTATTGCTTATGCTTTCACCACCCCAGTTCTTTTCAAATGTATGGTTTTGTTCTCCCTACGCTGGAAAAGTTGGCGGAAATGAGAAACCAAATCACAACACAAGCCAGGCTTGGTAGTAAACAAGAATGTACACTAGACGAGCAAAATACAAAATTCATTCACATTCTAGTCCATTACAAGAAAAATAGATGGAACGATGAGAACCACGGGGACAAGGTGGTGGGATAGGGAGCTAATTACATTTCAAAAGGCCAAGGGCTATGATATCTACATTTGACATCTGTAAAACCAAAAAAAAAAATAAAAAAAGAAAGAGAGAAGAAAAATTTAAATAAAGAGATGGACACAATTCTATTTCAGTCCCGTGTTCCCTCATGACTGGGGAAAATGGTAACCTCATCATCTGAGCAAGGCTCATTCACACCATCGCTAGTTCCCTCTTCGTGTAAGTCGGAATTCTCATGGTCACTACAACCCTGCACAACAGCGTTGGTGCTGGATCTCCCTGACAGCGAAACGAGACCAATGGCTGCAATGCTGCTTGCAATAGCATCGACATCCCTGGTTCCACCGTATAGGCCCCGGCTTCCAGCAACAATCACAGTTGGATTCTCGTCTGCCTTTGTCAGAACAGCAGGTAATGCATCCATCAAGGGAGAGTTTGTCTGGCTGGTACCACTGATGAGTAGTCGTAAAGTCTCTCTTGCACCCTTTTCGACCACAGATTCGGTTTCAGGAATTAATGGGTTGACAAGATTTGGGTGCAATGGAGGAATGCTGGTTGGCATCGTGGGACCAGCACTAACCAGATAACCTGGCCCTGACGAGCAAACATCAATAACTGGAATGTGAACAATTGGGTCACACATTAAAGGTGTGAAAGTTGGGATCTGCTGAGCAGTCGACCTCGGCAATCGAACCAAGGGGTCTGGAAGAAAAGCAGGAAAATCTAAAGAGGGAGCATCAACCAGATTGAAAGGTGGCGTCTGTGACAAGAAGCTGGAGGAAATTGTAGCCGGCAACAAAGAGGAAAGTGGCGGTAGTGAAGGTGATTCGATCGGTATGCTAGAAAGTTGTGAGGGCTCGGGTTGTAGAGTCGACACACCAGGAGGGCACCAACAATAGTAGGGAGATAAAAGGGGAGTACCCGTAAATGGGACCTGGGATTCTGAGCTTAGAGATGGTGGAACAGTCAATTTTCCTAATGAATCCAGAAAGCAGGAAGTAGGTAACGAGCAACTTGTAATATTTTCTGCGATCTTGTCATTCTCAGCAGAATTTGAACATCCATCAGTTGCAACAACAGCTACCGTGGCACTGAGGTTATCAACGGCCAAATGGTTGTCCCCACGCCGCCTCAACTTCTCCCTAGCAGCATTTTTTAGGGAAGACAGGTTTCTGGACAGGCCTTCTTTAAAGGAACTTGATCTAGGACTCAGGCTGCCCTGAAATGATGAACTTGCCTTCACTGCCTGACTGCCAGCGTGTCGTGATCTTAGAGATTTTGATGACATGGATGGGAATTGTCCATCCTGGGGAGTTTCAAATTGCTCATTTCTGTCATCCTGATGCGTTTGTGAACCTGTTACACTTACTGGGGTTCCAATCACAGTTGATCCAACAAGATAGGCACGAAGGTGCGTTGCAAAGCAGCCAAGCCGGGACTCGCTGATTCCAGTTAATTCGGCAATAGAGGGTCTCCTAGCCAGCAAATCCCTCGTCTGATACAGGGATGAAAAAAATTATCAACAATCAGAACAGAAACACATTTGTTTAGTAAAACACACACACACACACACACACACATATATACAATGCTAGCTTATTTAGTAAAACCATAAATTATAAACCACCAAACCAATAATTCATGCTTCTGATCTTCTTTTAGGTATTGGAATTTAGAAAAACAGAGACAAAATAAACAATTTTGCAGGGGAGGGGAAGAGTACCTTCGCAAGCAACTCAATACCCAGGAGCTTTGACTTCTCTGCACACCAAAAATAAAAAGTTCTGCGATCTAAGGCTTTGATAAGGAAAGATCGGCCAGAGCTGTCTGCTGCAATCTCATTGACTATAATAGAAGAACACTGCGATTTGGTACTCAAGTTGAATAGCCTCTCGGTATGGCCATCATCACCAACGAATGAGAGGCGTAAATCAGATGTTGGCAACACTGCAAGATTAAGAGTTCCCCTGTGACAGAGAAGAAAAGGAAATAGCTAACAAGTATTAGATGGTTAAATTTCAAGCAAAGCATGAACCACATAAGAAAAATAGATGTATCCAAGCTCAGAATTTGAGAGACCTGCAACTAACAGCAGCATAAACTGCAATAATATATAGATTAATATAAAACAAAGACCGTATAAACTTAAACAGCTAAAAGCCTCCAAATAAATTAAGAAAATAAAAAAATTTACTCAAGAAACAAATTCAAAAGAAAATAACTCCTTAAATTTAAACTTAATCATATCACATCTCATCCCTTTATCACCTGGGCCTAGGACCCTAAAAGATTTAACTAATATATCCAATAGTCAAAGTGATATTTTTTTAAAAAAAAAAAAGTTTATATAATCAATCTTTTATTTCCTTTCTTAAGAAATCAACAAAAGATTGATATAGGACCACTAAATCAATTATCCTAACAGCTAGTTAATGATCACGAATCATACACGTCTGAAACAATTCATACTTGATTCCAACTGTACAGAAGGGACTGCAAACCAACATATGATGTCACTATGTTTCTCCACTCCTTACTAATCTGCTTGAACATCTCTCTCTCTCTCTCTCTCTCTCTCTCTCTCTCTCTCTCTCTCTCAGTTTATTTATTTATTTATAGCTTGAACATATCTCTTGCATACATTTCTGACGTCTAAGTAGAATATTTTTCTGAAATAAATTTCAAATCTAACCCATACAACATGCCACATGGTATAAAAATTTAGGTATTTTCAGTACACGACATTGAAATCAGCTACTTGGTTGATGAAAAAGTGCAGACCGCGCTCCAATAACAATGACTTAATTATACTTCAAATTATGCCATATCAATTACAAAAGAATTATACATGTCTCTACTAGCGCGGAAGATCCTTTAAGTTTGGTTGGATTGCACAGGATATTAAAAATTCTGCACAACACAGCAGTTGCAAATTCAATTTTCGGTGAGCCACAATTCACAAAGAATTTGTCTGATATAAAAGAAAACATAAAAAAATTACAAATAATAGAACGGAAAGACACTACCCGCAGAAAACCAAGAAAGAAGTCAGCAATGAAGTAAAAATACAACAACTAAAACTGAGGAAAGAGGAATTACAAGTAAATTTATATAATTCAGGAAAATAAATATAGCAAACACATTTACAGTTATGTAAACAAGGTGACAAACAATGACATAGAATCCAAATCACAAACCAGACTCGGCAAACCAAAGTTCTATTTCAATAGAAATCTCAATCCTAGGTATCCAAAAAGCAGCAGCCATATGATATAGGATCATGAAACTACCTTTACTTCCTCTTAATTCAGAGATCATAATAGAATACGCCCACTTTACCTACAAGTCAAAAGATATATTTATTTGGAAGGATGAACATTATCACTATTAATAAGCTTAAACATAGACTCCTGATTTACCTAACAAATTATGCAAGCAAAAGGCCAACAAGACAGAGGATCGGCAGTAAACAAATAAGCTGAATGCAAGACACAAAGGCCCAAGTGGGTTCTATTCTTCCTGAATTATATTATCCTGAGCAGGTTTTGGAGTTGAATGAACCCATTGCTTAAGTTATTCATTCGTCATGCCAACAAGGAAAAAATAAATCACCAAGCAAACCTTCATGGTGCGGCCCAGATCAAACTGCAACCACGACTATATAGTATGACATTTAAAAAAAAAAAAAAAGCAGAAAGAATTTACCATGCAGAACATGAAATAAAATTAATAATTTAAAATAGACAAGGAAATGAAAATAAGACAGTTCATATTTTCAAATGGGAAAAAAAGTTAGAAATATGATACATAACTAAATGTGGTGCCGATGGTTGTCATCCTTTAAATTAGTATTAAGCAAGTGAAGAAAATTAAAAGAATCTAGAAAGAGGCTCAGACAATAGAACAGCCAATAGCCAGTACAAAATAAAAACACAATGCGCAAAGCAAAAGGCATGTAGAAACAAACAGGATATGAACACGAGCACCTAAGAACTAGCATGAGAGACTCAAACTCACTTACATATATTAACTTGTTTGATATACTGTAGAACATCAGAACATAATTAATTACAGACATATGTTAAAACAGCCGCCTGAATGAAATGTCAAAACGATTCATGGCACAGAGAAATCAAGTAGCATTAAATCTGCAAGACAGGCAAGATGCATGCGCTTGATGTTGTATATACTAACAATGGATAAGCTTAAAAAATTACAAGTTTTTCCAAATCAACACAACAAAATAGTTTATGAAGTCTTGTTTAAATGTATACGTACTGGCCCCACATTGTAGTACTCACACTAGTTTCACAAAAATGAATTTACATAAAATATTTCATCACAAAATAGCACGCCAATATGATGTCCAAAATTTATAAATAAAAAAGAAAACAAGTAGAAAATGCCACTTGTTAATGGAAATAATTGAAAAAAAATTGTCGAAAGATGCCACTTATCATTAAAATTCTACTCCAATCCAAATGAGACAATTAGATCGATTGATGAATAACATAATTTTCTATCTATATGTGAGCACCAACCACAAATTCATAATCACATTGACAAATATAGACATGCTTGGGAAAATCTAATATTGAAAAAAGCCATGAGAAAAAAGAGAGAACAGGCGTGGCGTCATCAATTTAGTAGTACATAATGCATCAAAAAAACCTATGAATGCACAAACAATTGCCAGATGAAATTCAGCGTAGATGACACATCAGTGAGCCTATCATGATTCATATACATGGAAATTTAAAAATAACAATTAGTACTATCGAAAATTGAGTGAGATGAAGATATTGCACGGAGATCGATCTTGAGCGAAAGACCATAAAGGCACTCTGATATCCATGTAATTGACAAAGGCACTCTGATATCCATGTAATTGACTTTACCTTGTAGCAGTGGGGCAAAGTAGAGTCCCTTGCTTGTTGATCTTTCCCACACGAATTGAAACAAGAGGTATGCAAAAGCACCGGGCAAGCAAACCTACTTCAGCTGGCTCAAAATGCTGTTAACCAAACAATCTTTCGGTCAGTACTACAATAAATAGTAAGTACCTAGGCAAATACAAACTCGAAGTAACGAATAACGTGCACAGAATTGAAAAAGATGCAGAAAATCTAAAAAAATTCCATAATTAATGAATCTAGTTTCAAGAAATTTAGCATCAATTCCATATGTTGGACTCACGGCCAACTGGTGAAACCGTGCAGCCCTCACAAGCCACCAAACCAATTTTCCTACATGAAATTGCAAAACAAGCTTCCAAGAACTGAAACAGAGAATTTCTTTAATCAAAAGACGTCTAGATTATCACGAAAACCTCATCGGAATCTCTTCCAACCGACAAACACACATACCTGGCTTAAATGAGCGAGCAAGCGATCTTCTGCAATGCCGTTGGAGGCGTTCATCTTCAACAACGGCTTCAACCTCTCGTCCGTCCGACAAGCTCCCATAACTTGCATATCAAGCGCCTGAAGCCACTGCAAAACCCTGTCCTCCCGATTGTTCTGCTGGAGCAACAGATCACCGTCGCCCTCTTCGACGAGAATTTCCGTCAAACGCTCCTCAAACCCAAACTCCCTAGATCCGCCGCCGGAGCCGTCCTCGCCGCCACTCGAAGACGACGAATCGTCGAATTCCGCGCCGTCGGATTGATCCACGAAGCCATCAACGTCATCGTTCCTGTCACCGTCGTAAGAATCTCGGTTTGTCCGGTCAGCCATGGAAAATTCAAGGTAAATCGATAACAAAACAACGAAAGATTCGATTTCTAGATTACGAATTTTACAGATTCTCTTGTTTTCTTCCTTAATTTCACGATATAACAATCTGGTAAAACCCTAGAAACAGAATCAAAATCGTTTTCCAAGCCGAATCGCGTGGCTGATGAGGGATAAAGGGATTAGCTTCCTTTCTCTTCTTTTCTTTTTAGAGAGAGAAAGAGAGGAAAAAGAGCATAAAAGATCTCCCACGCAAATTAATTGGTGAGAAATGCGCGGATAAGAGAGGAGAAGTTTCTTTTATAGAAGAGCTCTTGGGCTTGGGCTTGGGCCTTGGTGGGGCCCGCGCGGGACACACGTCGGACTCGAGGACGGTCTATGAAGTTCGATTTTGAGTCGGTCTTCGGTTCCGGGGACCTTTGTTTCAGGTAGTGCGACGTCAGCCTTCCCCTCAGATGGGACCCGCATGTCCCGTGCGAGGGCCCACTCTCTCGTCGTTGGAGGTGCCACGTCATCACTTTAGCCGGCCTTTCACGAATTGTTAGGAGCTAGAGGCGAATAATGTTTTTTTATTGAAATTTTATTTTTAAGAAAAATTTTATGGTATGTATTTTTACGTAACATGATAGGAAATAATTTTTTCAATAATTTTTTCATAAGAAAATTTAATAATATGGCATGAGATGATACTCACCTGTTATGAGATTATGAACTTGTCTGTTATATTATATTATATTATATTATATATAAAAATATAATAAAATATAATATAATATGTTGTGTCAAATAAGCTTCATATTCACGTAACATTATATTTATATCAAAAATATATATACGTATAAAATCTAACAAATGTGATGACAGTTTCATGAAAAAATGTTTGAGATATAATTGGTGTTAAAGTTTGTAATAAAATAAGTCTGATATATGAATCTCACGTTATAACGTTTACTTTTTAATAATGTATCATATTATTAGTGTTTTTTTACTTTGTACGAATTCAATGGTATTTTCATTAATAAATCATTTTGCATACTATATCAAAAAAATTAATTAGGGGAAGGAATTATTTACTTTAATATAAGAGATAAAAATTTAGGGACTGAAGAAAGCGTGACATCATCAACACAACCACAAACTCGAGGAAAAGAGGACTCTTTGGGTAATGGACGGACTTTCCTTGAACCAATTATGTATAAGGCTTCTATTTTTCCCCCTTTTTTTTTTTCTTTATTTGGAGAGACAGTGCAAGGGACTGATAAAATTATTATTCTGTTTTAGAAATTTCAACCAGTACCAGTCAAAAACCAAAAAAATTAACCCCTTATTTAGTTAAAGGTAATTTTTACTATAAATTTAATTATACTTAATGTAAAATTTTTATATATTATAATAAAAAAATTACTATAATAAAAACTTTTACCCATTATAATAAAAACAGTTTCACCTATAATTTAATCACCGGCCAAATTATACTTGATGTCACGTAATAGGATCCAATCTTTTCAACCATAAAAAAAGTACTAGGGCCCACAGAAAATTATGAGTATCTTACTTGTGGGGCCTACTTTAATTGATTTTAGATGATGTGATATCTTGTTCCGTCGGGGTTCCATCACACATATGTCCTCTCTTGCTTAAATAAATAGATTAAAAAAACAGAGGATTAAGGTTCAATTTCGGAACAACTAAGATTGTATGAAAACAAAAGAGAAATATTTTTTGGAACTTAATTTTGATAAATGTCACGGATGTTTAAACATAATACAACTTAAATATTTAATATAAATAATTATATGGTATAATTTTTTTAATTGTGTGATGAATAAACTTTTTTTAGACAGTAATTTTCTCAAAATAAAATACAAAATTGAGCTTATTTGATAATATTTTTAAAATAAATAAAAATAATTTTATTTTAAAAAATAAAAATTTTTTTAGAGTTATGTTAAGTATTTTTTAAATTTTTGCCTCAAAAGCAAAAATATTTTTAAAAACTCCTAAAAAAATACCAAAAGAAAATTTTTTGTTTCTTTTGAAAACAAATTTGTTGTCTTTTTTTTTTTTTTTTCCTAAGACGTCAAAGGTCTTGCCTTAAAAAAAAAAACAAATTCCATTTTTATTTCCTGTTACTTCCCCTTTTTCGCTCTTTGTTTACACTCCAATCAAAGAAGGTTAAATGGGCCAGGGAAGTAGAGTCCTCCATTTGATGCTCCGAGTACACCTTGAAATGGATTTAGACCACTTGTTCAATTTTTGGTGTTCACTATATTGACGAACCAAAGAATACTTTGTTCCCTTTGCTGCTCCACTTCTACCTTCATTGTACCTTCATTGGAATCATTTCAAAACCCATTCCCACTTCTATCTTCTAACTTCTAGCTTCATTGGAATTATTTCAACCCCCATCCCCAAAGATCAAGATGTTCCCCTGCCAAACAAAGCGACAGTGAACAACATTGTTCGCTACAGCAAGCAGTTCAACCAAAGACCAGCCAATATGACAAGGATGTTTGGAAAACTTAATTCAAATCAATGGTTTAAATTCAAACAGTGTAAAACTCTTAAAGCTATATTGTAAAAAAAAAGTGAGTTACAATGTATTTCTCATATGCTGTAGTATTTTAAATCAAAGTTATCAAACACTCTAGAAATTTAAAAATATCAAACTGAAATCAACTCTAAGTATAAATATTATGTGTGTTTGGTAACGCAATTAGAACCAAAAATTTGAAAGATTTTACAAAAACATGTGAAAGCTTTATACTGTAACAGTTGAAATGATATTTTATGAACGACATTGCCAAACACTCTATAAATAGTATTTTAATGATATTAAAAGAAAACAAAATTAGTTCAGACTGTGCAGGACCAACCCTATCATAAAATTCTCTAAAGGAAAAAGCCACCTTTTTAAATTTCAGCAACAGAGCAACATGGTTATAATTCATGTGAAAACTTTGTCTTTTAAAATTGGAAGAAACTTCAAATCAGGTTTGGCTCTAAAATGACCAATGTAAAGAACCATATCATTCCGCATAACACGTATGACTACAGGGAAGTATAACTACGGCTGCTCTTCCTGCCCAGCCAGTGTTGCCCTATCAAACGAGGTCTGAAGCTTCAAATCATTTGCCCTTTTTTGGTTCTTTCGAATATTCGTCTATCAATGCTTCAACATCTTTCCAGAAAATGCCCTCCACCAAAACTCCATCTTTGGTGAACCTGCAATGTTAGAAAGGCTCAAAATGAAGGAGCTAGTAACAGATTAAAGAAAGCAGAAACGGATGTGCATGCGGTCATTATGCACACATGAGAAATATTGAGAGAGAGAGAGAGAGAGAGAGAGAGAGAGAGAGACCACTTAGTGACACTCTTTGTCAACTCTACTGGTGGATTTGCAGAAATAGATTTGGGATCTGCACTTGCTATTGTAAGCGTGTACATATCAGAGAATCTTGGCAACTTGGAAGAGACCTCCAACCCAGTGCTTGTGAAAGATCCCTGTAAAACAAATGTTTCAACCCAGATAGAGAACACAGCAAATGTTTCAAACGTAACTTTACTACATGTTCAAAAGAACAGGGAATGGCAGCTTCAAAGACTGCCAACATAGTTATGGAATCAAAACATTACCAAACAAATGCATGTTCCAAGTTGATCTAACGTTCCAAATAATACAAGATCGAAGACCATATGATCATAAAAGTATAAATCAATTGCTAAGTTGCTTGGTGCTTTACTCATAAAGCAAAACAAAAGAGCAAAATTTCACTCCTTCAAGGAAGAGATGACAGGAAATGGCCTTTAGGTCTAAAGGACTGCTTATACAACTTCAGTTCCAAAAAGGGCAGGCAGCTGAAGCAACCTTGCCAAACCTCAGTGATATAAGTGAATGCTTTCTCGGTAGTTTGATTGTCGATGGTTAGATGGAAATGAAATTGGAATCTCTTAACATTCAAAAGAAAATATATGCACGTAATACCACTTATATGCCTGACCTAACCAGTTCTGTTAACAGAACCTAGTATTTTGAAACAAAATTCAAAACACACTTCTTTAGATAAGAGAACACTACAACATTACAATATGTTTATATTTCCTCTGATCCATACAAATAATTCTTCCCTTGTGTTTTAGTTAGTATAAAAGTTATTAATCTCTTCAGTTTCGTTTTTAGTCTCCAACTACTGTCCAAATTCTATTTTGATCCATGACTTCTAACACAATACGTGCCAAAACGAGTCCCCAGTCTAGAAAAAGGTTCCCAAATAGCCATTCTATTGCTAAAAACACAAAAAAAAGAAAAAAAAAGAGGCTCGTGAGGACCATGTCCGGTTTAATGGGACTAAATTTTGTAATTCTATATGTTAGGGCATAACTGTTAAGAAGAAAGCCATGTCATTTTCCGTTGAGATTTAAACAAACAGCTGAAAGGTTTGGGACAATCTGATAACGTTTTAAAAGTCGGTCAGGGATCAAAATGGGATTTGGCCAGTGTTTGGGAACCAAAATTGAGTTTAACCCTAATCTCCTATCCTAAAGGGCATTCCCACTTCCCAGATTAGATCATTCATGCATAAAATAACACAGAAACATAAGCATGCACATACATGGTGTATTACCAGTAAAATAACATATAATTCATAATGATATATAAAAAAAATGGCTAGCCAAGAGGAAGCATACCACAGGAGGGTAGGTAAACAGGATCGCATTCTTCTCCTTCGTGTATATGATCAGCTGCAACAATCCATTGAAGACTATATACTTGCCAGAGTCAAGATCAAACACACTCCAATAAATTACTATAAAAAATGTTTTTCCTTGGATTATCACATATATAACAGAAGCAATTTGATTAAAAAAAGATATAAGAAAAGGATATAAGACGATGCAAGCGATGAGGAAATCGCGATTCTCGGGGAACTTCTTCTTGTAGAACTGAGCGAAGAGAGCAATAACGATGATGACAGTTCCGAGCAACAATCGGACATTGCTCAGCCTCACGTCTTCCACATATCCACGGCCAGAGACGATCTGTTCGCAAATTAAGGAAATGGAAGAGAAAGTAGGAGAATTTGAATCAGATTTGTGTGGAAAACCTAGAGAAGGAGATCGGAGAATTGAGAATACTGACCTCGGAGATGGTCTCGTCGAGGATGTGTTTGATGGAGTGGTGATCCAAGAGATTGGCCTTCTTAGGGTTTTTGGTCGCGGTCTCTGGTTTTTTGTCCGCCATTTTTTTTTATTTGGGGAAGTCTGAAGAGAAGAGAAGAGAAGTAGGGGTTTGGGGAAGACGTTGGGGCTTTTTTTTTATTATTATTTTTTCCTTGAAAATGGCTGCACGGGGCGAGTGAGGGAGGTGGTGCGGGGATTATCCAGGTTGAACGGGTTTTTGTATGCTATCCTACGCCTAGATGCGTAATGTGCACCCGAGGTGATTTTTTTTTTTATATCGATATAATACTGCTCGTAGTAAACCTTAAAACGTAATATCCGTTTCTCTTAAAATATAAACGGTTAATAAAAATGGTCATTCTTTTAAAATTTTAATAGAAAATTAACAAATAATTATAAAATTAAGGTATTTTGATAATTTTGATTATAAAAATTATCAAAATAACCATAAAAATTAAAATTATAATAAAAAATCTTTATTGATGATTAAAACAAAAAAAAAATTCAATTAAAACTATTATACTATTGTAATCCTTTTTTTGACGTACAAAAATTTTCTTCAAAATTTTATTTTATTCACACCTAAACAGTATTTTAAAATTTTAAGAATTATATACATTAGTACAATGAAAAAGAAAATAACATAAATATATTCAATATAACACAAAATTTCAAAAATAAAAAACTCCGACAATATTAATAACATTTCTTCCATATTTTTAAAGTTTTTATTGATAATTATACTTTTTAAAATTTCAAAATATGTTTTAAGAGTTAAAAAAATTAATAAAATTTTAAAAAATTTTAGTATATCAAAAAAAGAGAGATTTGGAAAGTAGTATGTTTTTAATTAATTTTTATTGTTTTTAACCATAATAAATACTATTTTTAATATAGTTTTAATTTTTTGTTGTTTTATAATTAGGATTACTAAAATATCCCTAATTTTAAAATTATTTGTCAATTTGTCATTAAAATTTCAACAGAAGGACCATTTTTGTTAATAGTTTATACTTCACGGGGACCGACTGTTATGTTTTGAAGTTCGGAGGATAAGAGTTACAAAAGCTATAGCTCATGGGAAATTTTTGTAATTAATCCCTTTTTTTTTAATTTTTACAAGGGAGAAAAATCATTTTACAGTTAAGGTGTTTAGGAGAAGAGTTAGAATCACAAGTAATATATGAGAGCTTTACATGCTAGAATACTTTTATTTTATAGTGTAGCATATAAAAGTTGTACACTATTTGTGATTGAAACCACAAGGTTTAAACCACTCTTCCAAACAAGCTAATCAATGAAATTAATAGATGTTACGGATGTTATCCATCATTAGTTGACTATTGGGACTTTTTTTTTCAAATTAATTGTAATTAAGTTTCTAATTCATAAATAAGTTATAAGCCTATAAAACATGAACACACTTAACGTTTTTCATTAACAAAATACCAAACTTTATGGCCTTTAAGTCTTGGGTGTGGTTTTATTTATTTGTTTATCGTTTGCCAAAATCTTTGGTTGTTAATTCCACTTATGGATTACCCTAAACAAAATACAATGAACAACACTTGAAATTTTTATTCCATATGAAATAAAAAAATATTGGGTTTACGCATGTGAAGATACTTTCTGATCCAGTAATACGAATAAACAACCCATTGAAAGGCCGTTCAACGTGTTTAAGCACCTTTCCCTTTTTTTTCAAATATGACATTGTTAATTCCAAACAAACATATATATACATATATATATATATATATATATATATATATACGTCTATGAATATTACAATGTTAGACAATTGTGTTATATAAGTGGTCCAATGAATTAGTAGACACGAATTTCCATATCCGAAACATCACATTATATAACCATTGAAAGGAACCTAATTGATTACTACCATGACATTTCATTTTGGAGTATTAGTCTAACAGTCCCTAATCTATTTAAAAAGTGATTATTTGGTCCTCATTTTTTTGAGCTAAAACAACCTCGATCTTACGAAAAACGATACAAAAGATATGAATTGACTGAGGTCTGTCAATTTGATGACTACTACGTGCCGTGCACATGACTAAATTAAGCACAAGTAGGTATGTTTTCCCTTCGACAAAACATGCTTTGAAAAGTATCATCATTCAACAAGTTCGACTATATGATGTACCTCCTGAATCTATCAAACTGCCCTCTCCCTCTTCCACTTAATTTTGCCACCACTGAATCCACAGGTATCAACTCATGAATACACAAAGCGCAGTGGTTACCTGTTTGGTTAGTTAAACCACAATGTGTTTGTTAGGAGTTGGGACAAACGCCTCAATGACGATACATTTGGATCATTTTCTACCAAAATATACAATTGGCTAGGTTATACCTAAGCCTACTTTGAATTTAGTTAATTAATGAATGTAAGAAAGCATAAATTCAACGGGTCCAAGCAAACGAACAAACATGAAAAATACTTAAGGGCACTACCGGTGCTAAACATCTTCACTAATAAAAAAGGAGTCTTACATGTGGCTCCTACATTGCAAGACCCACCATTATTAGTAGATTGTGCTTAGCACTACAGGTGCTTGAATTTCTAGACAAGATCTTACTAGAGATAACAAGCTATACAATCATCACTTTCAATCATCCCTTCTTGCATACTTTTTATAGCCAAGGCAGACTTTGCCAATGCGGGCATAAATTATAATATTATATAGATAAACACTTGCTAATAAAAATGCCTTGCTAGGCTTGCGAGTAAAAGAAAAGGGAAAAATGGTAAAATGAGAGGGAGGCTATGACTTTGATTTCACTTTCTTAGTGGAGCTACTGGTAAGCAAGAACCGAGCTCCCCGAACAAGTTCTTCCTTAACCATGAACAGAACAGCCGCTGCGAGTACACTTTGTGCAATTTTAGTGCTCATGCCTCTGTAGAACCCGTTGAATCCCTCGTATTGGAACATCTTCAAAACGGCGTCCCATGTACCTGAATTGTAAATTTATCGACATTTCAAGTTACTACATGGGACAATTGAACACAATATTTAAGCATAAGTAGGGTTGTTTCTCTTCAACAAAAAAAAAAAAAAATGTAGGGTTGCTTTTTTTACTATAGTCTCCTCAGAAATTCCCAGGCCACATTAGTAGAACATTAGAACCAAGTTAATATCCTGAAAAATGATACTCGTCCAAAAAAATAAATAAATGTACAAATAAATAAATTAGTTTCATGCCACGTCATGAAACTAAAACAGAACTTGTGAGGGTCATTAATTAGGGACAAAATAATAATACTACTTTTACGAAACTCTCAAAATCTTGACACCCAGATTTCATGAGATCAGGGATCCATGAAAAAATTTTTAATGTTCTGCGTCGCAAAATAAAGGATGAGCAGCATAGGACACATCAAAAGAGGCCAAGGTGTGAAAAACACACAAGATGTTAATTTAACATCATAATAACGTATATGATGAATATGTTGCTGTGACAGTTCGAACCTTTATAATGATGCTTTTTATCGCCAGTTGTAACCTGTTTCACTTGAAGCCTTGACTGCACCAAAGAAGAAACTAATGACTAGCTGATCAAAACCAAAAAGTTTTGCAAGTCTAGCCTTACAGTGGGACATAATGCTTTCAAAAACTAATGCAGTTGAGTTTTTCAATCTTTAGAGGAACTCAAGATTTGACACAATACACACACGTTCAGATTCATCTTAGCATTCATCCAAAAGCAATATTAAGCTTGCAAGATTTAAGTCCATAATGAATTTCCCTAGCACTTAATTGTTTAAACTTGCATCATTTACCTTCACAACTAGAAGAGGATATGTTAGAACAGTAGCTCCTAATTTCGCCAGAGCACCGAGAAGAAATATCTACCAAAATAAAGCAATCTATCAGCTTACATAAAGGAGGGTGACAAGGTAAGAAGCAACGCATTAGTACCGGAAGTACTCAGAAGAAATATAAACTACAAAATCCACCAAATGGCCGGTGTGCAGGAATTCATAGATCGAAATAAGGAATCTAACCTCTAAAGCGGTAATCCCATTGTTACCCTGCTTACTCGAGGCACGTCTTTTCTTTAGCTTCTTCACCATGGTTTCATACAACATGAACTGTATGGAAGGATTACTCACCTGTAGTCAAGAGCGAGAAAAATCAGTTGTATTTCTTTTAGCAAATGAGAAGAGTCGCTTCTCGCCTACCATGATCAATGTTGGGAGTAAACCTTTCCAGAAACCCAAAACTCCAGCTTCATCGTAAACTTCCTGAATCTGTATATATTACACAGTTTGTCATAACTCATAAGTAAACAAGAATAAATCTAATGGCAACATAAATTCCGCAAGAATTGCAAAACTTGAATCAACAAATAAACTAATTGTAACAAAGCAATGCCTCCAACCAATGTTGAGCTTTTTTTTTATGCCGCATAAATGGGCTCATATGGAGTACTTTGAAATTAATCATTAATGAAAGGAGTTTCCGATCTTTGTCCACTAACATTTCAAGCTATTAGCAATAGAATGTCCTGCTTCTAGAAACTTCAAAGAATTGTGATCAATAATGCAATGGGAATATTATCTAACAAAGTTCATTATCAGCAAGAAACTAGTAGGCTTACAATTCCCTCCTAATAATCATAAAGAGAAGGGGAATAAGAAGATTGGGATTGCACTAACCGCATGGACAGTCCTGTAGGGATGTGGCTCAGCTGCGGCAGTAAGACCTGCTTCACCTGGAGTAATTGACAGTGTCTGACCAGGCTGGGACTTTGCCATTTTTTTGTAAGTCTGTAGGTCATACACAATTCCAACCAAAAGAAACAAAAAAAATAAAGAAGATTAAGTTATAAACTCGCAGAGAGAGAGAGAGGGTGAGAGATATTGGCGCAACAGAAGAAATTATTTGGTGATGCTACTAATAAAATAAATTATTAGAGTTCAACCCCTATCCAAAGTTCCAGACCATCAATCAGCTTAAAACAAATTATCCAGGAATCAAAAATCTTGACAGACAGAATGAAGCAGAGAGATTTGTTTCCAGAATTTTCTGCTGCTTAACAGGCATGAACTTGTATTTCCCAGTTCATGAGATTGGAAAGGAATTTTCTAACAAACTTTTCTAACCTCTCCCTTCTCTATTTCAATCTAGTTGGAAAATAACACAAATAAAAATCCATCCAGATCAATTAAACTTTTCAGAGACATACTTAAAATTAAGCTTCATTACCTGCATGCGGGTAACAACTACCCATATAGGATTAGTCAACAGCACATTCACACACCTGAGATTAAATAATTGAGTATCAGGAAATTTGTTGCATAAAATTATATTTATCAAAAAGATGAAGCAATGAATTCAGTTAGATTGAATAATTTGCAATCTGTTATCACTAACTTTTCAATTTTTTTGGGAAAAGCACAATGAAAAAGTTGATACAGTAAAAAAAAAATCACAGCCATTGTTGAGGTATAATAACAAATAGTGAATTCCATGAGATACATGACTGTATTAACTAAGTAAATCACCCTGATAATGCAGCCACCACAAGTGACGAGAACATCCCAACTGATCCATCACCAATTCCTATTTTCATTTGTTCAAGAGCAACAGCTTCAGCCTTGTTCCTGAATATTTGATAGAAATAATAATAAACACCCTGTACCAGTAAAATTACATAAGAAACCAGAAAACTAGGCAAATGTAATGCAAGCTGAAGAAAAAAAAAAAAAAACTGAGAGTCTTTATCACTTTAAACTAAGAAAGTTCCGACAGAGATAAAAGGAAAGAGGCATGTAACTTATCCAACTTATGTTGAAAACACAAATAAATCCATATTAATCAGAAGCAAGTTACGAATTGTAGGCTTGCTCTACTTCATTATTTCCAGGATTGTGAATTTTCTGAAAAAAAATATTAAGTTGTCTTCTTCTCAAATAGCAATCTAAACAAACTATACAATCTTGTGTAATAACTTGTAGGTCCATTAGTAGAATTTGACCCTTATCACTGGTCATCTATGAGCTCTCTTGTTGTTTTAGAAACTCATATACAAGTGTACGAAGATAGAGCTAAAACATTTCATATTATCGACATATGCCCTCATATGGGCCCTTGCATGGGTAAGTTCTGCATATGGATAAACAATACACTCATTTGACGGACAAATAAGGGAGAAGAGATGCAAAATATGAGAAAGTCCTACAGGAAGGCGATCCTCCTTTAAGGGGGAACCCTCCTCAGTGGCCTGTTTTCAAAGCAGCTCTCTTGTTTTTAATCTGCAACATATAAGTGTTAGATTTTAAGTGGGAGTATCAACGGACTCTTATGTTTAAAATAACTTATTATGCTTTAAATAATTTATTGTAGCTCATTATTTGGTGTCACTATGTCTAACAAGTTCTTTTGTTAGATATGCAAAGCAGCTCTTTTGTTTCTAATCTTTTATTATTGAGATATGCAAGTTCAACAGATAAGTGTCAGAATTCAAGTGGGAGTATCAACTGACTCTTATGTTTAAAATAATTTATAGTAGTCATTATTTGGTGTCACTATATCTAACAACTTAAATGCAAATTCAAAAATCATCTACAAAGATATATTTGCATCTCTGAAAAACTTAGACGCGCAAAATAACAACTCTCCAGAATAGTCCTCAATATCATTATCAGTAATACTTTTCCTAGAGGATTGTAATTGTAATTTGTAGACTTGTGGTTTCGCATTTCAGGGAGACAACCTAATAGTGGAGAAGGGACGAATTCTTGAGATAAAAATAAAGGCAGTTATCCAAAATCCTCATCATAAGACCCTTATGAATCTGAAATGATGCAGATAATATGTGACAGATAGTGGATGCAACAGCGGCACATACTTCAGAGTCATGGGACCACATGCCCTTTGCATAAAAACTCATTAAAAAAATAAAATAAAAATAAAAAAACAACCATACCCTTCGGAATTTGTCCAAGTGAGCAAACACAGAATTAACACTATCTTCCAAGAAACAAGAAACTCCATATATCTTCAGCAACAAACTAATATCCCGGTACTCTTAAGTCTACATCTTCAAACACACACTCTATTATACGCAATTTGCCCTTCAAAAGTAAGTTTCCTTTCTCTTTTGTTTAATAGTGAAAATTTCAAAGTCTCTCTTTTCTATCAAATTTCCAATAATTAAACAGCGACATGAAACTTTAATTGAAAACAAAAGGACGCCTCAAAATCGCTCTCTCCCTACCGAATTCAACAAAGCAAATTTTCTTCCAATAAACATTAAATTAAAAAAAATATCACGAGAGAGAAACAACTCGAACGAGAGATTGACGCCAGCTCACCTGCGAAGCAGCTGTGCCGACCAACGACGGCGTCAAACCTCCGTATAATCGTCCCCATCCTTCAAGTTTTACAACCTGAACAACCACACAACTTTTCAGGACCAAAAAAAAAAGGAAAATCAAAACAGGGAAAAAGAATAACCGCTTGTTTGGTTGCCGAGAAAATGCAAGAAAAAAGAATGGTACGAAAACATGAAAACATGAAAAACGTGAAAAAAAATGAAAAAATGAAAAAAAAAGAAAAAGCAAGACCTGACCTGACACATTTGTTCAATGGTTCCGAGCTTCCTTTTCTCTTTCTTCAGATCACGCTCCGTCTGTTGACGAGTGTTCATCTACGGATCACAACCACATAAGATGAAAACAAATTTACAAAAGCCCAGAACAAGGCAGATAAATTAAGTACCAAACCAAAAAATAAAACAAAAAAGGAAAGAGAAAGTGAAAAATTGTACGGTTTGAAGAGGATATGTGATGAGCTGAGCAATAATCCCTCCTCCGGCTCCGGCGAGCCCATTGATCAAAGCGTCCGACATATCCTCCTCTCCAAGGCAAAAAAATAACAATGATCCTTATAATTTTCTCGAGAAAGTGTAGGAAAAACGTCACGGAAAAGGCGGAGGAAAAGAAAGAGGGAGGCTGGGAGAGAGCGATCTGAGATCTTTGGAGAAAGAATTTTTTAGAGAGAGAAAGAGGAGATCAATCTCTAACTACGGCCGTAGCGATCGTAAATAACAGACGTTGATGGCATTTAAGATCAGAACCCCATTTCTGCCTCTCCCTTTCTGGGTGGTTGTTACGTTCAAGAAAGCAAATTGATGCGCCAAAGCGCGGAGAGCAATTTCTTTGTTTACGACTTTACCCCTCTTACAAATTTGTATTTACTAAATTCATATCTAAATATTAGGTAGTTTGAATTTTGGGACTTTAATAGGCTATTTGAGAGAATAATTTAAACCATTAGTTTAAGTTTAAAAATTATAGCATACGAGAGCTTTATATTATAATTTTTTATTATACGTGTGAGAGTTTTACATTATTCACAAGTTTTAAATTGCTCTTTTAAACACCTTATAAATGTGTGTTAAATGGTTTGAATTATAAACAGTATAAAAAAGCTATCACATGCTACAGTAAAAAGCTACAGTATAAGCTCTAGCATGCTATAGTTCTCAAATTCAAATTAATAGTTTAAGCTACTCTTTCAAACATGTTATCAAAAGCACATGTTTGAAAATCAGTCCAGAAGCCATCCCATCCTTCTAAAAAGGGATAACATCTGTTATTTTTTAATCATCAACTAATTGACTACGTGAAAACCCTATCATATAATTCGGCTTTACTCACAAGTCAAACAACAATCGTCTTCTTTTCCAATTACATTTTCTCTAGAAAACTTCAATACAAATTCCTAGTCATTTGTTAAATTCTACGTTATGTATAGCCGTGATAACCAGGATCATGATGATTCACCCCACACCACTGCTCATTCAATGAAGCACACAATCACAAGAGCAACGTCATTAATGCTCCAAGGAGTGGTGTCGAGGCCAATACAGGTGGCAAAAACGAGTTTGTTTTGTGCTTGAAACTTTTCTCTGTAGAAGGAATTAAACAGCCGAGCCTTTATCCTTCCACGAAAAAAGGCTCTATCGCGTCGTGTGTTTTGGTGACTTGGAGCCTTGCTGGAGTGAATTACAGTCACAACTTGTGGAGGGTCGTCCAAACCCAAACTGGAAAGCCAAGGGGACTTGAAGTATGAAGATTACCTCTGGAACCTCCGCCGGCATATCGATGGTGATACGAATTTGAAAATATATTCTTATTCCTTGTAAATTGGAGGAATGAGTAAGTAAGTAGCCAAGAATGTTAATAGTACAAGAATGAATCCATTTCCTCTAACAAGAAGCAGATAAATAATTCTCTTAAATATTGATTAGGGGCTTGAATAATAAGAACGCTTAATTTATGATTAAGTTCATGAATTTATTATTCATTAGAGAATCAGTGACACTTATAGATAAAGAAGTAATTAGAGAGGCTAACGGATATTACCTAGCTCTAATTATGAATTATTTATGAAAAATTGGCTTATACGTAATGACTATATCAAATGGACGACTCTAAGAAATGAGAAAATTGAATATCTCTAATTTCAAGAGTGCAATTATAAGTATTTAGTGGAGTTATATTGAAATTAATAAAAGAGTAATATATTAGTTAAAGAATTTAATTAATATATTGGTTTTATTAGAGCTTGAAATTATAGGTCCATTAGTCCCTGCCATCCTTGTAAACACAGGTTTGGACGAGCAAAATTATTAGTTAAATAATTAATTTAGAATTATAGAATTCTAAATTAAATATCACTCAAAATAAATTAATTATGAATTGATTTATATTTATTAAATAATTAGTTTCTTTAATAAATGAAATAAAATAATTAATTTTAAAAGTCACACAATGAGTGGGTCCCATTGTATGTGGCGCACACAGCAGGAGGGTCACATTGTATGCAACGCCTAAGCACAAAGAGGAATGTCCTCTTATGTACATCAAAACTTGTTTGTAAAGTTTTCATATTTAGTATTTTCAATTTTGAATAAATACGAGTTAATTCAAATATGCAAAGTTTAATATGAAGACAAATGAGATTGGGAAACAAACAAATTATCTCTCTTTCTTTTTCATTGAATTGGCGCCACACATAGATAGAGTATCTGTGTGTATGGCATCTAGACAGCGTAGGAATGAGAAACTTGAGTCTTTTATTTTAATTAAATATTCGATATTAAAATTAAAATGAAGAGACTTTTTAAAATTGATTAGCTCTATTGTTTTTTATAAATAGAAGCCTCCTCCATTCATTTAGAACATATTTATGAGTCTTGGAGAGACTGAGGATACTCTATAGAAAAACACTCACATAGATGTGTAGAAAGAGAGAGAAAAATAAGAAGAGTTCTTCTATTTCGTAACTTAAATTAGTTGAGTGATCATTAGAAACCATTCCTTCCATACCCACATATACGTCCATCCGTTGCCAAGCAAAGTATTTACATATTTATTTATGCATGAAATTAATATAATCTATAGCATTTTACAAAAGTCTTGAGAAAATTTTTGTTATACATAATCCATACTATTACCACGTTTCTTATATTTTGTAAAAAACTTTTTTTAAAATGAACATGTTTGTCACTCCATGAGCCAAATAGAATGAGAGTTTTTATTAAGGATATAACAAGCATGGTAACTTTCCTATGAAAAGATAAGCTCGGGGCTTTCAAAGGAAAATGATATTTTTCCAGTTTTTTTAATGTTAGAACTCTTCACCATTTATTAAAAATCACTCTTCAAACCAACCAATTTTGCTTTGATCTTCTTTTTTTTTTATTCCACCCTTTTTATTTTGTGCTTCGACTAGCAAACATACTAGCAGAGTCAAGGAGTGTTGGTGACGTTGCATCTGAGCATGCTAGCGTTGAAAACGTCGGTGATAGTAAGGAACTTTCTACAAGGGTAAAAAACGATGAGTGAAAATATACAATGAGTATTGCTCTGTTGCAATAGACAGAAGCAACAAAGCGTCTTCTTTTTAATCTGTTAAAATTTTTGAACATTAGTTTTTAACCGATATTAAAAGTCTCCACTTTGTACATCAAGTGTATAAAAAACGACGAGTGAAAATATACAACGAGTGCTGCTCAGTTGTAATATAGGCAGAAGTGACAAAGAGTTTTTTTTAATCTTGTTTTTTAACTGACATTAATGGTCCGTTTGGTAAATAAATTTGAATTAGTGATTTGATTTGAGTTTTATGATTTGAATTATTATCCGAATTGATGTTTGGATGTGCATTTAAGTTTTAATTTGAATATAAAATAAAATTGAAATTTGTGTTTGGAGAAATAGTGAAAAAAGTTTTTTAATTTATTAACAAATATAATAAAATATTAATGTTAATGATCCTAAAAAACATGCAATATAGATCTTTATTTATTTCTCTCTTCACTATAAATACAATGAAAAAAAATCATCTTAATTGGATATCAAATCAAGAAGTTATAATTTTTTTCCTCAAATATAAGAAAGAGAATTTCAACTTTTACTGTGGTAAAGATATCTGAGTATCAAGAGTTTAAGGGGTCATAACTTTGAAAACTGTTGATACTCATTTGATTTGGATTTTAGAAAAACAAACACGTATCAAAATTTTTTTTAATAATTAAATCTAAATTTAAATATATTAGGTTTAAAGAATCCATAAAACAAACATGTTCTAAAAGTCTATACTTTGTGCCTCAAGTGTAATAAAAAGAGTGAAAACATACAATTGGTGTCGCTCGGTTGCAATCCCGGCGTAAGTGCCAAAGACTTTTTTTAATCTCATTTTATTGACTCATGTTAAATCTTTGAACACCAGTTTTCAACCGGCGTTAAAAGTCTCTACTTTCTAAGTCAAGCGTATCCGTATTGATCATACGTACAATCTACATGCTCTCTTTACGGCGTCACTTTAACCTGGAGATTTTAGCATTTTACCAACATAATTACAATTTATAAAATAATAAAAAAATTGCTACTACGTTCACCATAAATAAGGCCCATCACATCCTACTTCAGTTCACTCACGTAGCCAACGTAGCTTCTTCTTCCCCCTCATTCAAGAGCAGCTATTCTCGGTTCAAATTGATCGGGTAATTTGTAAATATATTATTCAACTCAAATCATTAGCCTTTTTTTCATATTATTTTTCATTTATTTATTTTTTTCTTTCTGTTTCAATTTTTAAAATTTTTTTAGGGAACGTATTTTTTAATTTTAAATTTTAAATGCATGTATTTTACAGAAATGTCCACATTTGTGAAGCCAATTCATCCAACTGCACCAACTTTCACAGCACTCGTCCAATGAAGGATCGCCTCCACGATAACCCCCTCATGATGATCACCCACAACCCGGAGAGAGACGTGGCGTTGCGCTTGAGCCTCTTCGACGCAGAAGGGATCGACGACCCGACCGGGCGGGCGGAAGATACCATGAAGTTCTACTGCGTGGCGTTCGGCCTAGGCCCTGCCGAGTCCGAGCTGTGGACCCCGGTCGTGGCGGGGCAGCCGGACCCGGTGTGGCAGAGGTGTTGGAGCATGACGCTGGGGAATTACCCTTGGAGCAGCGGCGGAGAGGGGGCGGACTTGAGCCTGAGGGTGGAGGTTGTGAGGGTCCATTCCGAGGACGTCGACCCCGGGACCTCCACGGGGATGGCGGTGGTGGGCCGGGCCGTGATTCCGCTGCCGAAGGGGCTGCGGAGGAGGACGTTTGGCCGGTTTCAGCTGGTGAGGCGTGAGGGGGACAAGTGCAAGGCCAAAGGGACTATTGGTTTGGTGATGGAGCTGCTGCCTTTGGAAGACTATGAAGTGAATCCTCCGGTCGTGAAGAATCGGAGGACTGCATATTTGCCGTAGTTACGGCTTATTGATCAAGTTTGCTCCGGAGTCTTTCTTTGGTTATCGATTTTAGTGTTATCAAATTATCCATCAAGTTTAATAAGGCTGCAGAATATGGCAATTAGCGCCAAAATTGTGAAAGGAAATTTCTGCTTTTTTTTTTTAATCCTTTAATGTTGATTATTGTCCCTATTAGTATTTCATTTCATTATTATTTTTTGTGTTCTCTTTAATTTTTCTTCTTTCTTGGGATAGTGGTCGATGCATATTTTTTTTTGTGTGATCTAAAGCATAATCGATGAGTTCTAGGAATTGATTTTTTTCATCTCTATAAAAAAAAAAAAGAGTGCAATTTGATTGTGATTGGTCCTTTTATCATAGGTCTTTCCAAGCGGCATCACATGCAAAATTGTCATTAACTAATATTAGAATAAGGATCTCAAAAAAAATTAATATAGAACAAGAAGATATTAATGATAGCAAAACCTTTTACATTCAGCCAGGAGAGAAAAAACCAAGTAACTTTAAACTAATATATGTTATAAGAAAATGGAAATGGACTTGTTCCCAAGTAACTCTAAACTAATATATATACAATTACACCGAGAAGAAAATGGAAATGGACTTATTTATGAATTTTTTTGTATTTTATTAATAAGATTGATGATCCTAATAATTTATGCATTTATTTATATTTTATTAATAAGACTGATAATCCTAATAATTTTTAGAGTTTTAAGGCTTTATTTTTAATAAAATATTTGATTTTTGAAATATTGTTTTTAAATTATATAAACTATGAAACAATTATATTTTTTTAAATGAAAATATAAAAATTCGAACTTTAAACTCAAATTTTCGTATCTTTAATCACAAATTTTAAAGTTGTTCTTTTTTGAAGGCTCAAATTTTAAAGTAGTTGTTTTGATTTGTTGGTGTTATGTACATAATAATATTGTCGTTTAAGGCTTTATTTTTTAATAAAATATTTGATTTTGAAATATTATCTTTTTAAGTATGAAACAATGATATATATTTTTTTAAATGTAAATATAAAATTCGAACTTCAAACTCAAATTTTCGCATCTTTAATCACAATTTTTAAAGCTGTTTTTTTTAAGCTCAAATTTTAAAGCTGTTGTTTTGATTTGTTGCTGTCATGTATATCATAATATTGTCGTTTCATTCCTTTCAAATAGTAAATAAGAACATTATCCTCCTCCTAATAAACCAAAATAAAATATAAACAAACAAATCTCTGTTTAACTAAAACAACAAATCTTTATTCTTAATACTAGCTGTACAGTTGTGTTTTGTCTATCAATAGGAGTTCAAATTCTACCTTCGTCCAACCAACGAAGTTTGAGAAATAATGTTGTTAGAGTGTGGCTGAGACCATAATTCTAGCTAAAAATTGGAACAATTTTAATATAAATATAGGAGAGTTTTACCCTAAAATTTGTTAAATAATATTGTTAAAGAGTGATTGATAACATAGGTGAAATGATTTTACTATAAATATACGAGAGCTTTCTATTATAACTTATTTTTTTAAATAGGTATATAAAAACTTTATACTACAATTTATTTTTATTTTATATTATAGTATGTAAAAGTTTTATGTTGTAACAATTCTATTCTAACAATTATAATTGCATAGAGCATGATTACTAATAGGATGTTTGTAAAAGTGGTAGGAACTAGTGGTTATAACTACTTTTACTGTAGCATGTGAGAACTTTATACTGTAGTAAATTTTTTTTATTGTTACTGTTGCGTGTGAAAGCTTTACACTGTTCATAACTGAGTTTGTGATGAGAACTGAGTAGTTAGAACCACTGCCAAACGGAGAATAAACGTACTTATAAAAAATGTAAAACTCTTATATACTACAATAATAATAATAAAATTGTCATAGTGTAAAGATTTTATATACTATAACAATAATTGTCATAATGTAAAGATTTTATGTACTATAATAATAACAGTTATAACCAATAATTTTAACCATCCAGTTAAAACCTTAAGCAGTTTAATTTCCTAAATGGAAAAGAAATGTCAAAAATCCTTTTTGTTTAAAGAAACGAAAATATGGGAAACAAAGGGCAATATCGTCACACAAATTTCAACCCTCGAGCACTTTCCCTTTTTCTCCCAAAATCATCCATCTGTCCCAATTTCTCTCTCTCTCTTTCTCCTTTTAACGGTGTGACTTGCCCAACATTTCAAATCCTCGGATGCCAAATCCTCCTGATCTTCTTCATTCATATCCTACGCATCCGCCAAACCCTTACCTGCGCACGGTAGCCCAACTACCTTATCCACCACCGCCGAACATGGCGTGCTCTCGCCTTCCACCGCCGAAGCCTTTCGATCTCGACCTGACGATCGTTTCCGCCAAGCACCTCAAGAACGTCAACTGGCGCAACTTCGGCGACCTCAAGCCCTACGCCGTCTTCTGGCTCGACCCTGATCGCCGCCTTGCCACTAAGTCCGACGACTCCGGCTCAACCCGCCCCGTCTGGAACGAGCGGTTCACCCTCCCCCTCACCTCCTCCCTCCACGAGTCCTTCCTCACGCTTGAGATCTTTCATTCCAAGCCCTCCGAAACCACCAAACCCTTGGTCGGAACCCTAAGAATCTCCCTTAAGGACCAGCCCGATCTCGGCGACCCGACCCGAATCCGTACGTTCACTCTCATCCGCCCCTCTGGCCGTCCCCAGGGTAAGATCCGAATAAAGCTCGCCGTCCGCGAAAGGCTTCTCCCGCCGCCGGATTACCATATTGCCCCTCCGCCGAGCTATTTTTACTCCACTGCCCCTCCTCCTCCTCCTCCCCGCGACTACAGGGCGTACTCGCCCTCGCCGGCGCCTTCTCCGTCTCCTCCCCCTCCACCGCCTCCGGGGGCGTCGTCGTACCACTACAGCTCGTATTCGGATGCGTACTCTGGGTATTACCCTGGGTACTACTCGAGCGCGCCACCTCCGCCGCTGCCTCCGAGGCCGTTCGGCTACGGCGGGCCCAGTGGGCCGTCCGCGCCGTTGGACTACACGCCGTACGATCAGAAGCCGAAGAGCGGGAAGATGGGGCTCGGGGCAGGATTGGCTGTGGGCGCCGTCGCCGGAGCTTTGGGTGGACTCGCGCTGGAAGAAGGGTTGAAGTACGAAGAGGAAAAGATTGCCGATCGGGTCGAGAACGATTTGGCGGCGGCGCGTGACGATTACAGCGATTACCACCGCTCTGATTATTGAACTGGTTTCGGTTTTAATTATGGTATGAAAGATATGATAATTAATTCGAAGCATTTAGCTTGCCTTTATGGCGTATATATTTATATCTATATATTTTGTGTATATATTGGCGTTGGATTTGGAGGTAACTTGTGTGGGTTTCGGATGTTTGCTTTTGGTGAAATTAAGATATGACAATGTTCTATTGATGAGGATCTTTTGAATGCTCATGAAGTTTATTTGAAAGAAATAAATGAACTTGACTTTGGAATAATAGTAATATTTTCCTGCATTTGTGCATTTTTTTTTTTTTATTTTGGTATTGTAAATGCTTATGGTTTAACAATACATACATGAACCTGAATCTTTAGGAGTTAATTTCTTTATTTGTAAACAAGATGAAGATTCTCTATGTATAGTGCATTGTATGGTAGTGAGGCAGTTTACAAATGTGGGGGTTTTTGGTGAATGTATGTGAGCAGACCCTTTTGATGCTTTTGGGTTTTAGGAGAGAGGCGTTTGGAGTTTGTAGGGACTTTGTGAAGGGCCTGGTTTGTCGGTTAAATCGGTATAAATAGCTTGGAGGAAAAGATAAAATCCTTGCTTTGTTACAAAACCTTGATTTTTTATTTTAGTACCCTACGAACATGAGGACAATGGGGGCATGTAGGTGTCAACAAACGCCGTGTTTTCTATCGGGAAATTATTGGTTGGGAAGTCTAGAGAACTCGAGTCCCCATTAAAGCACAACATTGAGTTTGAATGACCACTCACCAACTTGATGTTCTAAACTTCATTTTAGTACATTGTTTGGCTTTTGATGACTGATTTCTCCAAGTGGGAATCAGTGAGGTTTTAAATTATGTCCCTCGACCAATGAAGCTGCTGCCTTGTTGTTAACCGTTGCAGCTTGCAAATGTTCCATGAAAAATATGAAATGACAGTTTGTACAAGCTTAAAACATGGTTCTTTTTTGACGAAGTCAATGAATTTTTTGAAAAAATGAAAGCTTCAGTTGATGAACTTTGGTCTTTACTCTTTAAGAAAAGAAATGGATTAACATAACAGTACAACACAGACACACACGGACACACACACCCACACCCACAGCTGTCTCTGTTTAGAAGCATCGTGTATAGTTTTTGAATATTTCCCGCAGGTGATCCCATTGATTCATTTTTGGACTGAGTAGACTGTAGATTACATGTAGCTATTACTTGTTCTTGATTTATTGCTATAATGAGACTTCTACCATGTCTCCATCTATTTCACACGTGTCCGGAGAGTATATTAGCGTCTTGATCTTCCGATATTTCTTTACTTCTTAGAGGATGTAATTCTTGCTATTCTTTAAGTGCTCAAGTTGCATGGAATTCTCCAGGTACAAAAAAAGGAAAATTACCAATAGGATTCTGGACAAAAGGAAAAATCAAGTCTTTCTTTAAGCTGTGTTTGGTTGAAGGAAAAGGAAATAAGGAGAGAAAGTTGTCGAATCCAGGTGAGGAAAATGGAGAGCAAGGGGAGGATCTTTGTCTTTTGGTGTTTCGTGTGGGTTATATTCATCTAATCTCCCTATTACAGGAGATTAAGAATGAGGTTCTATTTTAAGGATCTGAACTCCCTATGCAATCTATTCCCTCTCACCAAACAACTTTTTAAGTTAAATCTTTCCGATAATCCTTTCATCTTATTTTTCCTTCCACTTCTCTCTCCTACCAAACAATCTCTTTAGTTTTGCCACAGCAGCCACACATGGGTCATAGAATTTGAAAGGAAGCCAATTCTAAAATATTCGCGAGAGTTGTAAGAGACTCAACCAAATTGAGGATGAGTAGCAACACCTTGAAGCCTTAGGGGGCGCATTGGCTTAGAGTTAAGAGCGAGGTTCAAACGAAGGAAGACCTGCAGTAGACGAACTTTCCGAACGGTTAGAGGAAAAGCTTACCGTTGCTGCTGAATCTATGGGCATGCAAAAGGGAACCTAGCAGGAGTGCAGAACTTAAAAAACATTTTAGTAGCTCCAGGAAAAAAAAGGAATAGTGCTATGCATTTTTAATGCAAGACAACGAGTAATGCGATACACAATCGCTAGTAATATCATGACTGATTTTCTAGTACCTTTTTATGCTACCATTGAAAGAAAAATGGTATGTTTAGAATCAATTCTCTACAAGTGGGGTTCTAATTCACTGTTGCTTCGCTGCACACTCGAAACCATGTCATCCCACTGTCATTATCTTTTCCGAGTGGAGCCCTCACAATGCTGAGAGAAGAGGAGCTGTGTCACCCTCGCATCACCACTGCGAGTTTGATTGGTGCCGCCTTTATTATGTCATCATCGCCTAGCGCGGCTTATGTTACTGAAGCAACGCTGCTCGCAATGAGTTTTCTGTCCTTAAAATAAGACCAAATCCAATGTGTATGTGGCTTTTTTGGGCCTAAAATTAAGGTTTTTCGTCATGCTGTTGGATTTTGTCTGTTGGAATTTTATGTTGTGTTATGGTATTCTACCGACGGTTGCATGGTGGACTACTGCTGACTGATAATGTGGTAGGCTACAGCTGATAAGCAAGCAGATATTTCTGGTAACATAATAGGCTACCATTAGTATAATGGTAGGATATTATTGGTATCACGGTGCTATGGTAGACTGCTACTAGCACAAAAAGGTTAGAGAAATTACATGTTATGCTACATTTTTAAAATTTGTGTTTATTCATATCACACTTAAAAAAAAGTTATACCATACTATTATTTATATTTCATGTTAAGTTGTACCACAAAAAAAAAAAAAAGCATATGTGTGACATTTATAAAAAATAAACCTTAAAATATGGCATTTATGAAAATTTCCTAAAAGGTTTTTGAGGGGTTAGATGCCCGTGACCTGGTACAATGGGTATTTTTTATCTTTTAAATTTGTTAGTATAGCTTTCTTTTTTTTTTCCTTTTTTTT